>APFE030487188.1:63950-84138 GCA_000404065.3 Pinus taeda | reverse complement strand
ATGTAGAAATTTGAGAACTAGTGAGCTAGTAATTCTAAAAAATGCGTAACCAAATCAAGTACAAATGAAATGGGGTAACTTTTTTTATTAACTAGAATGTTTTTTTGATCTAATGCAAGTGAAATCTATTTGATTGAAGCTCGTTAGCATGCTCTAAAAAATAGCAGAAATTTACTATTGTTTGCTAAAAAGGAGGTCCAACAATCTAGATTTGGGAATAAGAAGACTAATCCAAGCAGCTCAATGATTACTATGAACTTCCAAAGCTTTTCCAAGGATGAAATAATTCTTTTTGATCTTGAAAAATAACTTACATCAACCATTTAACTCAATCCTACAACAAGAAATTATTAATCCTAAATGCAGAAATAGAAAGGCATAAAAACTAGAGATGCATGCGAATAAGCAATGAAAACAAGGAAAATGATACAAAAGGGCTCTGAGGTTCATAGGATGGCCAAACCCAAGGAAACTTAGAGACCTATGGAGGAGAACAAGATTTAGAAGCTGAACATTACAACAATCTTCATTATTTTCATCAATAGAATTACATCCCTGTAAGAAAATACAATGGAGCTGCAAAAATACAAGCTCTCTCTACAATCACGCTAATGAAAATCTCTCTCCTAGAGAAAAATTCGACTTTGTACTTATAAAAAATGATTATGAATCATTCTCCATGAATGGAGAAAGATTTCCCCACCAAAATCCCTTGATTAGTGGATCTAATCCCCAATACTAGGAATTTGCATTAAACGGCAGGGAACACATTCCTAGAGTTTCTCAATCATTCCCTGAAGGTAAATTAAACTTGGTACTTATAAAAAATGATTAAGAATCATTCCCCATGGCTGGATGAAACTTTCCCCATTGAAATCCCTTGAGTAGTGGATCTTCTCTCTTCATTCGTAGATCTGCTCCCTTGATTAGTGGAACACATTCCTAGATTTTCTCAATCATTGGAGTTCCAGAATTTGTGCCATAATTCCATAATATCTTGTTGACTTATTCTTTATTATTTATCCTCCAGTAGTAGGAAACAAGTCCCTAAATTATCTCCTCCTCCAAATCTTCATAATCTTCCCAATATTCTCATATTATTCCATAAAAAATAAATAATATTAGGCACAAATATTCAATTATTCATAAACCTTCCTAATGAATATATTAAAGTTGAGATGTTTGAACCAATAGAAAAAATATGATACATAAGTTCAAATGATGAAATAAATTCTCTGAATCACGTACGGGAGATGGCGAAGCGAATGCAGGAAAGGTTGGCGTGCCCTCAACCTGACACGGGTAGCCCTTCTAGATGTACATATGGGGCCTAGGCACAGACGCTGCTCGTATTCCATCATATTCTTGGCCGTAACCTACCTAGGAACCCCGTTTACCCTCCCCTCCTACTTACCCTTGGCAACTTTGAACTTGTGAATGTGGTTTGCGGTATTGCGGTAGTAGGGTTTTGGTTCAGCCTATGTCGGTTACTTTAGTTCTCAACGGTAGCTGGCGTAAGCCCTCGAGAAACATGGAGGGAGACCTAATAGACTACTCGAGGACCCCCTTGAAGACATCTCCATCTTCGGCAGACCGGATAACAAAGACGTGCACTTTCCATTTAGTAGTGAGCTCTCGGAGGTAGTTGCCCCTCTTCCGTCATTTTCGGGACAGCCGGGCTCTGTGATCGATCTTCTGGAGCTACCTGTGACTTGGTAGTTTCTTTCTGTGCCTTCCCTGATTCCCTCCTCCTATCTCACTAACCCTGGCCCCTCCGCATCTGTACAAGTGGCCGAATCCTCTGGCCTAACCTCCCTCCATCCGTCTGAGGCTATTCACTACCCTCCTCGTTCCCCGCTAGTGAAGCCCTCCCTTCACACTCCTTCCCTCCCCTGGAACAAGCACAATAATCTAGAAGTGACATTGTTGTTTCCCCCCTCCTGAACGTCTACCCGCCTGAATCAAAACAGTTGCCTCCAAACCCTAACCCTAACCCTATCTCTCATACTCCAAACCCTCGCCCTGAAGAGCGCCCTGAGCAAGCGGAGACTGTAGAGACCCAGGGAAAGAAGCAAAGGTGTGTAAAGCTGAATCCACTAGACATTTTCATTGACTGGGAATAGGATTTCTAGTGGTAGGACACTATGGACATGGTAGCGATGGTCCTGGTAGGTAGAGTCAGAGGAAGGACCTATTCCGCATCCAGACTGAAGCAATGGGTAGCCGAAATATGGCGTCATCATTTGGCAAATCTACCTATTGTAAAAACTTTTGTTCGTGGTTTGTCTGCCCTCAGATTTGCACGAGTTGACCACACAAATTGGGTTCTATCATCCTACTGGCACATTGAACAAGCTCCGGTCATGCTAAGGAGATGGAGCCCACTCTTCGACCCTGACAGAGAGGAGCTCGGGACAGGGCTAATTTGGGTTAGACTACCCAGTTTGCCTTTGCATTTCTAGACCAAGGAAATCTTCAGAAGAATTGGAAACACCCTAGGAACTTACCTAGATTATGACAAATCCTACCTTTCCACGGGTGTCATGGCCTATGCCAGATTGTTGGTGCACCTAGATATCAGAGGAGGCTTCAAGAAAAAGTTACCCTTCATTGGAGGAACTGTGATTGGACGTAGATCCTGGACTATGAAGGGGTTCCAATCTACTACAGACGATGTCATAAAGTCGGACATCTCTAAAAGGACTACCCTCTCCTTGCAAAAAATAAATCCGGGTCCAGAGGGAAGCCCACAACTGCTGAGGGAACACAGACGTAGAAGGAACAATCAGATGAAGCCGACATGATCAACACTGAGCCAGATGAATCCAGGCCTAACTCGGAGATGACGAAGAAGCGAGGGACTACACCCCTTCGGCCACCTTCACCACCAGTGACCAGGTCCAAGGCAACCGCTGGTAGAGTGCTCTCTTCGAGTATGTATTGTCCTCCCTTACTCTCTGCATCCATTTAATTTTCATACGCTCTATCATCTAATCCTCTACAATCTGGGTCTATCTCTATTTCTACCCCTTGTACAAACCAGAGGATCAATCCCCTCATCTATCAGTTGGACCCCCATCCCTTTGTTGAGCCTCCACTCATTCCCCCTACACAAGAGATCCCCATCCCTAGGACTGCCCCTAAACCTCATGGCTACCATCTCAACTCCCACACCCGAGTAGCTATGATGGATGCCATTGGTCTTTGCATCTCTCCATTCCACTCTATCCTGAAGCCCACTCAGGATAGACCGTCCTATCTATCCAGAGCAAAACAGAAGGAGGGGTTAGAGGTGGCTTCTGGGAAACAAATTTCACTAGATAGGGTCCTTAGAGCATAGAGCCCTCCTTTGGTGTTCCCCCATGAAGGCCATCTCCTTCAATTATAGAGGGATAGCTAGTCTCGACAAAAAACTAGTGCTGAGGAGACTCCTTCGAAAGGAGCCAGTTGATTTAGTTCTTCTTTAGGAAACCTTGGGTATAACAGCCATCATAAAACCTTTTATGGATTCAATGCTCCCTGGTTGACATTTCCATGCCTTGGATGTAAATGTTCAATCAGGAGGCATAGCCCGAGGCTATAACCCTCACTCTATTAAACTTTCGGGAGCCTCGGCAGGCATAGGGTTCATAGGGGCTGACATTTACTCAGTCGAGTTGGGTTCCAAGATTAGAGTGTTGAACATCTATGGACCTTGCCACCATAGAGAGATCTTCTGGGAAAGGCTACTGGGAACCAGCATTTTATAGGTAGACAATATTATCATAGGGGGAGACCTAAATTTTTCCCTAGGTTTATCGAAATCCTAGGGTCTTTAAGACAGGCTAACCCCTTAGTAGGATTTTTTGAGTAGCTCCTCAACTCTCATCAACTCATTGATATTCCAATGGAAAAACTAACCCCAACTTGGAGCAAAAAACGAATTGGGGAGGCCAGTCTTGCAAGGAAACTAGACTGTTTCCTCATCAAGGAACATCTATTGGAGCAAGGGTATACTTATCACCAATGGGTGGGATCCGAGGGGCTCTCAGACCATTTTCCTATTCATCTGGAAATCTGTGGCACCATCAACGAACGTAGAGCCCCTTTCAAATTCAACTCCTCATGGTTGAATGACATCTCTTACACCAGTCTTGTGACAGACTTTTGGAAGACCCACCCTTTGGATAGGAACGGACACATCATTGAAGGATTCATGGCCAACCTAAAAGAATTAAAGAAAATTTCCAAGATCTGGGCTCACAATAAGAGATGTGAAGAAGATCATCGAGTGATCAAAATTGAGAATGAGAAAGCCATCCTCAAGGATAATAGCAAAGGCACCTTCCTTTCGCCCGATCTCAGAGGCAAGCTTGTGGAGCAAACAAATCTAAGAGCGAAAATTCTCAAGGACAAAGAGGAAACGTGGCAACTGAGAAGTCGGGCTCTTTGGCTGAGAGAAGGGGATGAAAATACAAATTTTTACCATAAATGCGAAAACAAAAGAAGGGCTTATAACACCATCTGGAACCTAACTAATGAACATGGAGTTGTGGTTGACACTTTCCCCCAGCTAGCCTCATTGGCCACCTCACACTTCAAGCAAGTTTACCAGAACCCTCTTAATGCTACCCTGGCTAAGGTCATCAGAGTAGCCCAACTGTTTCCTCGTTTTACTGATATGGATGAAGTTGAGCATCTCAATAGAGAAGTTACCATGGGGGAGCTTGAGGCCACTCTAAAATGGTTCAAAAGGGATAAAAGCTTGGGCCCAGATGGGTGGATAGTCGGATTCTACCTAGCATTCTTTGAGGTTCTAGGGAATTATCTACTCAAGGTCATAGAGGAATGCAGGATATCTGAGAACATGCATGGGGCCATTAACACCACTTTTATAGCCCTCATTCCCAAGACTGACAACCCCTCATCTTATCATGAATTCTGTCCTATCTCCCTTTGTAGTTTTATTTATATAATCACTTTCAAAATCATACCCAATCAAATCCACCCCATCCTATCCGCTCACATTTCCCCTGCACAATTTTCTTTCCTAAAAGATAGACAGATCACGAAGCTATCGGATCAGCTCAGGAGGTGATGCACTCAATACAATCCAGAAATATCAAAGGCATGATTCTCAAAGTCGACCTCTCGAAAGCCTTCGACAGAGTAAGCTACTTATATCTTAGAATGCTCCTTACCCATCTAGGCTTTCCTGTCGGATTTATCAAATGGATTGTGTGTTGCATCACCAATGTATCCTTCAGTGTACTAGTTAATGGGGCAGCCTCTCCCTTCTTTGGCTCTGAAAGAGGCCTTAGACAAGGATGCCCCCTGTCACCTTTGCTCTTTCTTCTTGTTATGGAAGGCCTAAGCAGATTGATCAAGGACATGCATCACATGGGTAGACTCTCTCGTATCAAAATAATTGAGGGCTGTACTATAACCCACCTTCTCTTTGTGGATAATGTGCTTATGTTGCTAGACGAGGCAATAGGGGATCTCACTACCATCCAAAACACTATTAACCTCTTCAAAATAGCTACAGGCATGGCCATAAACAATTCCAAATCCACTATTACTGTCTCTGAATGCTCCCCCCATGAAATAAACTTATCACTACAAAGGTTTCCATTCACCCCGAATCACTTAAACGAGGGCCTTATATATTTGGCATATAGATTGAGACCGCATGGAAATAAGATCACAGACGGGATATGATTATTTACCAAGCTGGATAAAAGAATTCATATCTGGTACCACAAATATCTCTCTAGAGCTGATCGGCTAGTGCTCATCAAAGCAGTTCTTGAGGCCACCCCGATCTACTGGATGTCCCTTGCATGGATTCCTAGAGGCATCCTCAATAGAATACAAAACCTCTGTAGCAGATTCCTTTGGAAAGGTAATCAATCTAGGAGAATATTTTCTTGGGCAAGATGGGACCTCCTATCTATAGCCAAGAAGTGGGGTGGATGGGGCATAAAAAAATTGGACGACTTTTCCACTGCACTGGTGGCCAAGCTTGGGTGGCATCTTCATACCTCCACTAGTCTATGGACCAATATTGCTGTTGCAAAATATATCACCCCACTTAGTCCATTGGAGTGGTTGAGACAACCTAGCTGGAATAAAACAGGGATATCTAATATATGGAAAGTAGTTTTGAATGCACTTCCCCTTATATGGGATGGACATACTTGGAGAATATCTGATGGGGCTTCTATCCAAATTGGCCAAGACCCTCGGATAGGATGCGGTAATGCACATCATCTCCCCCTCGACTTACTACATATCCTCTTTGAGAAAGGAATCATGCACATTAATCATGCAGTGGACTGAGAGCAATCATCCTTTCTCCATAAAGCATAGAAGACAATCCGTAGCCTACTCCTCCCTTGATATTGGCATCAAGCATGGCATTCCTGCACTTCTGCCCTACATCAAACTCATAGAAGGGCAGGATGAGATAATATGGGCCATAGCTAAGAGTGGTTGGTACTCCCCTAAAGAGGGGTACCTTCTACTGGCTAGCAACCACAAGCCAAAAATCATCGAACCATGGTGGAAAGACAAGTGGAAACCGAAAGCACCTCCCCGAACAAGACTACTCCTATGGTCAATCCTAAAAAACAAGGTGCCGACTGGGGAAAACTTGAATAAGAGAGGTCAATATGGACCATTTTGGTGTTGATTCTGCAAAAACAATCATGAATCTCTGGATTATATTTTTCTGTCATGTTCAGTCACTATCAGCCTATGGACCTCCACTCTTACCCACCTTCACCTGCCTATCATCTGGGGGGGTCTGACTACCAAGGAAGCTTGGGAAAATTGGTGGGCATCTTCTACATTGGCCAAAACCAGAAACCTCTCCCTCCTCTTTTGTTAGGAAATATGGATTTCCAGAAATCGCTACATCTTCTATGACACCGCCTGTCATTGGACTTCCATCTCAGCCAGAATTATAGCCGATTTTAACTCTCTCCCTGAGGAATTGACCACCACACCTCCCAGGAACATCATTCTTGAATCCATAGATCATTCAAAACCCTAGGCATAGTTTTATGGCTCCGCTCAAGATACAGGATGTCGTGGTGGGGCTATACTACACATTTCGGCAAACCACTATTATCATATTCAAATGGGACTTGGGATTGACACCAATAACTTTGCTGAACTCTCCACGACACACCACCTAATCAAATTTGCTATAGAGAAAGACGGTCATAATTTACAAATCTTTGGTGACTCCAAAATTGTTTGTGACTGGATAAACAAACCCGCAACCTGCCACACATACACTTTGGGACATATATTGGAAGAAATTCAGAGATGTATCTCACATTTTGGAAGTTTTGTTTGTCATCACATCTATAGGGAGCGAAACACCATCACAGAACAACTTTCCAAAATGGCAGCGATCAGGCCACGCAATGTCTGGTTGATACAGGAGCAGTGGGGAGTGGAACACTTCTAGTACTACCATCGGCCATACATGGACCATGTAGACCAGGCTCAGTAGGAGCTTGAACATATGAAAAACAAGTCTCTTTTAATTTGTCTATTTTTAATTATGTATATACATAACATCTCATGTTTTTAGCAATACTCTTTGCATAGAGTATGTTTAAATTTTGACTCAATTATGCAGTACTAATTAAAAGATTTTCTCCCTGCGTGGAGATCTTATTTTGGAGATCATTTTTGGGATCTACATATTTTTTTAACTGGCACACAGCCACACCTTATGCATATGCACTCGCATCTACAACATGTAATTTTCTTATATTAATGAAAATTATGATTTTTCCAAGGGGAAAAAAGAATATATTAAAGTTAAAAATAAATTATCTACTGCAAAAAAAGAGTTTTAATGTGCTCAAGGATGGTCATAGGCCTTAATTTATGTTTTAAATTAGAGGAATGGGCCTTAATTTATGCCTAATTTAGAGGCCCGTCACCTTCCCAATCTGAATCAGTGAAGCCTTGGAGCTTCACACCATCTATCCTCCTACACCATAACCCATACTCAATTGTGCCTTTGAGGTATATGAGCATGCAATTTGATGCTTTCCAGTGAAGTTTGGTAGGATTCACCATAAACTGACTCGGCTAATTAATAACATGACATATGTGGGGCCTTGTGTTCACCAGATACATCATGGACCCCACCAACTATCTATAAATGGTAACATCTACTGCTTCTCCTGAAGAAGAAAACTCCTTCCTCTAGTTTCTATCTAGAAGAGTTTCCATAGGCTTGTTATCCTGCATGTGAAATCTATGAAGTATTTTAGAGGAATTCTTCCCTTGACTCACAAAAATATCTCCATCTCCCTACCATACCTCCAAACTAAGGACCTATTGCATCAAGCCTATGTCCTTCGTCTTGAATTCTCTTACAATGTCCTCCTTGCAAGACTGGATCAACTTCTCATCCTTTGTAAGTATCAAGTCATCAACATACAATAGTAAGATAAGCAACTTTCCATCTACCAAAATGTGATAGAGATTGGCATCTTCCTCACTTTTGGTGAAGTCCAATCCATTGATATATGCCTCAGTCTGAGTGTACCATGCTTGGGTCACCTATTTGAGACCATAAAGGGCTCTCCTAATTATACACACATGTGTCTCCCTGTCAAATGTCTCAAACCGCTTAAGATGCTCTATGAAAATATCTTCCACAACCACTCTATTGAGGAAGGCAGTCTTCACATCCATCTAGTGGATCTTCCACCCCATCTACGTAGCTAATGCTAAAATCATTCTAATTGAGGAATATCTTGCCATGGGGGAAAATATTTCCTCACAGTTAACTCCCTCTACCTGTGAGAATCCTTTGGCCAAAAATTTGGCCTTGTACTTCTCAATGCTCCCATCAACTGCATGCTTCACTTTGTAAATCCATTTGGAACCAAATAATGTCTTGTTCTATGGTCTCAGCATCACTTCCCATACACATTTCTTCGTGATGTAGTCATACTCCTCCACCATGGCATCAACCTACACTGGTTGAGAAACTACTTCCTCAAATAAGGAAGGCTCTAACTCAATGAGTTCTGTCATGAGCGCCATATACCCAGTCATGCTCTTATGCATCTTGCACAAATTTGTCATCCTCTCTAGTTCTCTTCCTCCCCTCTCTGGAATATTTTGGTTGAGTGGGTGTCTCCATTCAGTCTCTTCTCTTCTCCTCCGTATGTGCTTTCTCCACAACATCGTAAAGCTCTGTTTGAGGCTCCTTATTTGGAGCTAGAAGGTCCTCCTTTGGTGGGATACTCAGCTCTCACTCTAGAGAGAATCTCATAGCCTTCTCGTCATCAAATTTGAAATCTCTCCTCACCACTATCATCTTGAGTGAGGGAAAATACACCCAGTAACTTTGTAGTGTCTCTATTTATCCTACAAAGACTCTCATCTTAGTTGTAGGCTCCAATTTATTTCTACTATCCTTGAAGACATGAAAATGCACAGTAGCTCCAAACATTTGAAAATGGGATACATCTAGATTTCTCCTAGAGAAAGCTTCTCTGGGTGTGATCATGCCAATTATTCTGTGAAAGATCCTATTTTGTAAATAAAGTATGGTGTTGCATGCTTCTACTGTAGATTTAATGGAAACTCTTGATCATGTAATATGGCTCTTGCTACTCCCACTGTGATTTTGTTTTCCTTTCAGCCACCCCATTTTGTTTTGGGTTATGAAGTGCTATCAGTTCTATTCTAATACCCTCTTTGGCAAAAAATTCCTTAAAGGTGTTGGATACAAATTATCCTCCATTATCACTTCTCAAGGATTTTAATTTTTTACCAGTATTATTTTCAACCAATGTTTTAAATTCAACAAATTTGGAAAAATCTTCATCGTTTTTTCTCATGAAGAAGATCCAACATTTTCGAGAAAAGTCATCAACAAAAATCACATAATACATGTGTTTTGTTGTAGAGGCTGTAGAAAATGGTCCACATACATTAGAGTGGACTCGCTCCGATATTTCTCCATCTTTGCTATCTCGGCCCTGGAAGGTGGATTTTAAATATTTCCTCAATGTGCATCCCTTGCGGACATCATGTTGGTCAAGGGTACATTTCGGGAGATCAGTGGTAATTTGTTGCAAGATTTTAGAGGCTCCATGGTGTAACTCTCCCATGTGTCTATGCTAGAGTTCTCCAACATATCGACTCTACACATATTCTACCTTGCTACTCCATTCAGCACGAAAATCCACCTCATGTTTGCAGAGAGCTTTCACTCTGACTCCAATCTGTTTCACTTACCTTGTGGCTACATGCTTCAGAAAATATTTTTCCTTATTAAACAAAAATATCGTAACCTTTTCCCTCCAATACAACTACAAAAAAAAGTTCTTCTTCAACCTAGTAACATAGATAACATCTTTTCTAAGAAGATGGGAGCCTGACTCTTTCTTAAATGTAACAGTACCAATTCCTTTGGTACTATATCTTCCATCACCTCCAAGTTCTATGTGCATCTAGAGATCATTCTCCTCTAGGCTATGAAAGAATTTATTGAGTCTTGTCATATGGAACAAAGAACCAAAATCTAGGAACCACAAACTCCCCATTATAGTGCTTTCCATCCATTTAATCATGGTGAAGTCCAATTCAAACTGTGAGGTGAGAGCTTCTCCTCCTTCTCCTTATAAAGCCTTCTTGTTGGATTTCTTGTGTAAACACTTGGTTGCATAGTGTCCAAATTCATAGCAATGATTTTTTTTATCTTGATAAGGTCATTCTTCTTGCCATTGTTCTAATTGGACTCAGACTTTCATTGGGCCTTATTTCCCTTGGCCTTATTTTCCTTTCTTTCGAAGGGAAAATTTTGTTCCTCCTCAGCTTTGGATATCAAGCCATCTCTAGTGGTCCTTCGAATTTCTTCTTGCATCATATTGAACCAAAGTCTCTCCCAATTCGGTATTTGTCGCTTCCATTTATAGAGTCCTGGTAGTTGTGCGAAGATTTTGGAGGGCCTAGGAGAGCTAGGATCACTAGCTCATCAGCTTTGGATATCAAGCCATCTCTAGTGGTCCTTCGAATTTCTTCTTCCATCATATTGAACCAAAGTCTCTCCCAATTCGGTATTTGTCGCTTCCATTTATAGAGTCCTGGTAGTTGTGCGAAGATTTTGGAGGGCCTAGGAGAGCTAGGATCACTAGCTCAAAAGATGGCACATTTTCTCCTTCTCCTCCAAGTTCATCTTGAATCTGAGTGAATCTCGAGAGGTAATGTAGAAGGATTTCATTTTTCTTCATGCGAATGTTTCTAAGCATTTCCTTCAATGCCAATTTCCGAGCATCACTTCTATTTTAGAACCATTTAGTGAGGGTATTCCACATAGAAAATGGAGTTTCTTTTCCATGTAAATTAGAGATTATGTGAGCTCTCACACCCTCCAGGATGATCCTCCTGATTTTGCAGTATACTTCTTCCACTGGCCTAACTGTTGTGCATCTGATGCTGGTGGTTTTGCAATGTCATTTTGGGTGTATTCCAACACTCCATTATCATCGATTACAACTTCCATCCTGTCCTTCCAAACTATGAAATTTGAGGTTCCCTCCTGGGCATACTCCAATCTCAATTCATTTAAAGATATTTCTCACACGAAATAAAAACGACTTCACTGAATTTGGAAATAGAAACTGATGAAGGAGAAGGTCTATTGATTGGTTTCTATTATGTTTTTAGCCTCTGATACAATGTAGAAATGACAATAGATTTTCTACTACTGATGAATTCAAACTGAATACAAGAGATGCAAATTTCTTCTACAACCCGCAAGATAGAGAATCATAAGATAAAAACAAATGAAATGACATGCAACCATCAAAATACAAGGAATACAATGATTTTATAGGGGATCTCAAATGGGGAAAATCCCTCCACTTCTTTTCATTAATCAGATGAGATTGAAAAATTATTACAATGTATTGTTTCAACTTTGAAGCACACCCAACATTGTAAACATGGTCTTATAATGATTGACTATCTTTGGAAAACAAGTAGTCTATTCAAGCCCCCAAATTCCTCATATCTCCTTATGCAATTTATGAAAAATTTAGCTCGTAAATAATAGGGGAATTCCCTATTTCCTTGCGCAATTCCAAGGGAATTGACTACCTGCTAAATAATTACCAAGCCTGTACACTCAACTAGTATACAATTGATAATTACAAAGTGCCTTTTCCTCCACTCCATCTATGAAATTCGAATTACATGCATGTATGGGTTATTTTTTGTTGATTGGCTAGTTAACTGAGAGATCAATGAGTTAACAATAGTCTTAAATACTCAACTAAACTTCAACTAACTCAACTAATGACTAGAGCTCAGTTAACTGAGTTCAACTAAAAATAACTGCACTAGATTGCTAAATTTTAGCAATCACAACATGCACAACTCTACTATAAGTCTAGAAACTCGATTTTGTTGATATAAATAAGTGACAAGGCCATGTCACTCAAGCTAACTGCAATCCAATTCATCCTGCTGATGTGGTGAATCAAATTTCTCCATTTGACTAAGGCACAATTCAAATGGAGGTTTTTCTTGCTACATTTCAAACACTCAATAGTTGCTACTCTAAAGAAATGATTTTGATTTATTTTGCAGATTCCTCCCTAAGATATAGGAGGTTTCTGCAAGTACTCTCATTAACATACCAATTGAACCAACTAGAGGTCAAATCAGTTCTCTGAAATAAAAAGAGACACCAATAACAAATTACAAATTACTCTCCAAACTAAAACTTTTTATTAAGTTTAAAACAAGAGAGAGAATGAAAGTGTCTATTTATAAGATATAAAAATAGTTAATCTATCTTATTTTTTCATGTAACAGCATGATCAATTAATCATGATTAAACTATGTTGAAATTCTTTTAGAAAATAAAACAATTAAATAGCTTCACTAAATTTATATCTCTGGTTGATCAAGTCACGCAATGTCTGGTTGATACAGGAGCAGTGAGGAGTGGAACACTTCTAGTACTACCACCGGCCATATATGGACCATGTAGACCAGGCTCAGTAGGAGCCTGAACATATGAAAAACAAGTCTCTTTTAATTTGTTTATTTTTAATTATTTATATACATAACATCTCATGTTTTCAGCAATACTCTTTGCATAGAGTATGTTTAAATTTTGACTCAATTATGTAGTACTAATTAAAAGATTGTTTCCCTGCGTGGAGATCTTATTTTGGAGATAATTTTTAAGATCTACATTTTTTTTTAACTGGCACACATCCACACCTTATGCATATGCACTAGCATCTACAACATGTAATTTTCTCATATTAATGAAAATTATGATTTTTCCAAGGGGAAAAAAGAATATATTAAAATTAAAAATAAATTATCTAATGCAAAAAAAGAGTTTTAATGTGCTCAAGGATGGTCATAGGCGTTAATTTATGTTTTAAATTAGAGGCATGAGCCTTAATTTATGCCTAATTTAGAGGCCCATCACCTGCCCAATCTGAATCACTGAAGCCTTGGAGCTTCACACCATCTATCCTCATGCACCATAACCCATACTCAATTGTGCCTTTGAGGTATATGAGCATGCAATTTGATGCTTTCTAGTGAAGTTTGGTAGGATTCACCATAAACTGACTCATCTAATTAATAACATGACATATGTGGGGCCTTGTGTTCACCAGATACATCATGGACCCCACAAACTATCTATAAATGGTAACATCTACTGCTTCTCCCGAAGAAGAAAACTCCTTCCTCTAGTTTCTATCTAGAAGAGTTTCCATAGGCTTGTTATCCTGCATGTGAAATCTCTGAAGTATTTTAGAGGAATTCTTCCCTTGACTCACAAAAATATCTCCATCTCCCTACCATACCTCCAAACTAAGGACCTATTGCATCAAGCCTATGTCCCTCATCTTGAATTCTCTTGCAATGTCCCCCTTGCAAGAATGGATCAACTTCTCATCCTTTGTAAGTATCAAGTCATCAACATACAATAGTAAGATAAGCAACTTTCCATCTACCACAATGTGATAGAGATTGGCATCTTCCTCACTTTTGGTGAAGTCCAATCCATCGATATATGCCTCAGTCTGAGTGTACCATGCTTGGGTCACCTATTTGAGACCATAAAGGGCTCTCCTGATTCTACACACATGTGTCTCCCTGTCAAATGTCTCAAACCGCTTAGGATGATCTATGAAAATATCTTCCACAACCACTCTATTGAGGAAGGCAGTCTTCACATCCATCTAGTGGATCTTCGACCCCATCTACGTAGCTAATGCTAAAATCATTCTAATTGAGGAATATCTTGCCACGGGGGAAAATGTTTCCTCACAGTTAACTCCCTCTACCTGTGAGAATCCTTTGGCCAAAAATTTGTCCTTGTACTTCTCAATGCTCCCATCAACTGCATGCTTCACTTTGTAAATCCATTTGGAACCAAATAATGTCTTCTTCTATGGTCTCGGCATCACCTCCCATACACATTTCTTCGTGATGTAGTCATACTCCTCCACCATGGCATCAACCTACACTGGTTGAGAAACTACTTCCTCAAATAAGGAAGGCTCTAACTCAATGAGTTCTGTCATGAGCGCCATATACCCAGTCATGCTCTTGTGCATCTTGCACAAATTTTTCATCCTCTCTAGTTCTCTTCCTCCCCTCTCTGCAATATTTTGGTTGAGTGGGTGTCTCCATTCAGTCTTCTCCCTTCTTCTCCATATGTGGTTTCTCCACAACATCGTAAAGCTCTGTTTGAGGCTCCTTATTTGGAGCTAGAAGGTCCTCCTTTGGTGGGATACTTAGCTCTCACTCTAGAGAGAATCTCATAGCCTTCTCCTCATCAAATTTGAAATCTCTCCTCACCACTATCATCTTGAGTGAGGGAAAATACACCCAGTAACTTTGTAGTGTCTCTATTTATCCTACAAAGACTCTCATCTTAGTTGTAGGCTCCAATTTATTTCTACTGTCCTTGAAGACATGAAAATGCACAGTAGCTCCAAAAATTTGAAAATGGGATACATCTAGATTTCTCCTAGAGAAAGCTTCTCTGGGTGTGATCATGCCAATTATTTTGTGAGAGATCCTATTTTGTAAATAAACTATGGTGTTGCATGCTTCTACTGTAGATTTAATGGCAACTCTTGATCATGTAATATGGCTCTTGCTACTCCCACTGTGCTTTTGTTTTCCTTTCAACCACCCCATTTTGTTTTGGGTTATGAAGTACTATCAGTTATGTTCTAATACCCTCTTTGGCAAAAAATTCCTTAAAGGTGTTGGATACAAATTATCCTCCATTATCACTTCTCAAGGATTTTAATTTTTTACCAGTATTATTTTCAACCAATGTTTTAAATTCATCAAATTTGGAAAAAGCTTCATCCTTTTTTATCATGAAGAAGATCCAACATTTTCGAGAAAAGTCATCAACAAAAATCACATACTACATGTCTTTTGTTGTAGAGGTTGTAGAAAATGGTCCACATACATTAGAGTCGACTCGCTCCAATATTTCTCCATCTTTGCTATCTCGGCCCTGGAAGGTGGATTTTAAATATTTCCTCAATGTGCATCCCTTGCAGACATCATGTTGGTCAAGGGTGCATTTTGGGAGATCGGTGGTAATTTGTTGCATGATTTTAGAGGCTCCATGGTGTAACTCTCCCATGTGTCTATGCTAGAGTTCTCCAACATCTCGACTCTACACATCTTCTACCTTGCTACTCCATTCAGAACGAAAATCCACCTCATGTTTGCAGAGAGCTTTCACTTTGACTCTAATATGTTTCAATTACCTTGTGGCTACATGCTTCAGAAAATATTTTGCCTTATTAAACACAATATCGTAACCTTTTCCCTCTAATACAACTACAAAAAAAAAAGTTCTTCTTCAACCTAGTAACATACATAACATCTTTTCTAAGAAGATGGGAGCCTGACTCTTTCTTAAATGTAACAGTACCAATTCCTTTGGTACTATATCTTCCATCACCTCCAAGTTCTATGTGCATCTAGAGATCATTCTCCTCTAGGCTATGAAAGAATTTATTGAGTCTTGTCATATGGAATGAGGAACCAAAATCTAGGCACCACAAACTCCCCATTATAGTGCTTTCCATGCATTTAATTATGGTGAAGTCCAATTTAAACTGTGAGGTGAGAGCTTCTCCCCCTTCTCCTTATAAAGCCTTCTTGTTGGATTTCTTGTGCAAACACTTGGTTGCATAGTGTCGATATTCATGGCAGTGATTTTTTTTATCTTGATAAGGTCATTCTTCTTGCCATTGTTCTAATTGGACTCAGACTTTCATTGGGCCTTATTTCCCTTGGCCTTATTTTCCTTTCTTTCCAAGGGAAAATTGTCTTCCTCCTTAGCTTTGGATATCAAGCCATCTCTAGTGGTCCTTCGAATTTCGTCTTGCATCATATTGAACCAAAGTATCTCCCAATTCGGTAATTTGTTGCTTCCATTTATAGAGTCCTGGTAGTTGTGCGAAGATTTTGGAGGGCCTAGGAGAGCTAGGATCACTAGCTCAAAAGATGGCACATTTTCTCCTTCTCCTCCAAGTTCATCTTTAATCTGAGTGAATCTCGAGAGGTAATGTGGAATGATTTCATTTTTCTTCATGCGAATGTTTCTAAGCTTTTCCTTCAATGCCAATTTCAGAGCATCACTTCTATTTTAGAACCATTTAGTGAGGGTATTCCACATAGAAAATGGAGTTTCTTTTCCATGTAAATTAGAGATTATGTGAGCTCTCACACCCTCCAAGATGATCCTCTTGATTTTGCAGTATACTTCTTCCACTGGCCTAACTATTGTGCATCTGATGCTGGTGGTTTTGCAATGTCATTTTGGGTGTATTCCAACACTCCATTATCATCGATTACAACTTCCATCCTGTCCTTCCAAACTATGAAATTTGAGGTTCCCTCCTGGGCATACTCCAATCTCAATTCATTTAAAGACATTTCTCAAACGAAATAAAAACGACTTCACTGAATCTGGAAATAGAAAATTATGAAGGAGAAGGTCTATTGACTGGTTTCTATTATGTTTTTAGCCTCTGATACAATGTAGAAATGACAAGAGATTTTCTACTACTGATGAATTCAAACTGAATACAAGAGATGCAAATTTCTTCTACAACCCGCAAAATAGAGAATCATTAGATAAAAACAAATGAAATGACATGCAATCATCAAAACACAAGGAATACAATGATTTTATAGGGGAACCCAAATGGGGAAAACCCCTCCACTTCTTTTCATTAATCAGATGAGATTGAAAAATTATTACAATGTATTGTTTCAACTTTGAAGCACACCCAACGTTGTAAACATGTTCTTATAATGACTGACTATCTTTGGAAAACGAGTAGTCTATTCAAGCCCCCAAATTCCTCATATCTCCTTAAGCAATTTATGAGAAATTTAGCTCCTAAATAATAGGGAAATTCCCTATTTCCTTGCGCAAATCCAAGGGAATTGACTACCTGCTAAATAATTACCAGGCCTGTACACTCAACTAGTATACAATTGATAATTACAAAGTGCCTTTTCCTCCACTCCATCTATGAAATTCAAATTACATGCATGTATGGGTTATTTTTTGTTGATTGGCTAGTTAACTGAGAGATCAATCAGTTAACAATAGTCATAAATACTCAACTAAACTTCAACTAACTCAACTAATGACTAGAGCTCAGTTAATTGAGTTCAACTGAAAATAAATGCACTAGATTGCTAAATTTTAGCAATCACAACATGCGCAACTCTACTATAAGTCTAGAAACTCGATTTTGTTGATATAAATAAGTGGCAAGGCCATGTCACTCAAGCTAACTGCAATCCAATTCATCCTGCTGATGTGGTGAATCAAATTTCTCCATTTGACTAAGGCACAATTCAAATGGAGGTTTTTCTTGCTACATTTCAAACACTCCATAGTTGATACTCTAAAGAAATGATTTTTGATTTATTTTGCAGATTCCTCCCTAAGATATAGGAGGTTTCTGCAAGTACTATCATTAACATACCAATTGAACCAACTAGAGGTCAAATCAGTTCTCTGAAATAAAAAGAGACACCAATAACAAATTACAAATTACTCTCCAAAATAAAACTTTTTATTAAGTTTAAAACAAGAGAGAGAATGAAAGTGTCTATTTATAAGATATAAAAATAGTTAATCTATCTTATTTTTTTCATGTAATAGCATGATCAGTAAATCATGATTAAACTATGTTGAAATTCTTTTAGAAAATAAAACAATTAAATAGCTTCACCAAATTTGTATCTGCCATATTTAAATTAAACATTAAAAGCATAAACAATTCTCTTCAAACTTAATGAAAGATATAAAAATAGTTAATCTATCTTTTTTTTTTCATGTAATAGCATAATCAATTAAATCATGATTAAACTATGTTCAAGTTCTTTTAGAAAATAAAACAATTAATTAGCTTCCCCAAATTTGTATCTTCCATATATAAATTAAACATTAAAAGCATGAAAAATTCTCTTCAAACTTATTGAAAACATTGACGTATCTTGTACATCAAATATAATCTCTATACAAAATATCTATCTCCCACATACATTCTCTATGTAAAATATCATCCCTAGACCATAGAGGATTGAGACATACTTGCACTAGACAAAAAATGAGAAAAATTCTTAATTAATCTGCTGAATTAAGATGACCAATAGTAAAGAGGGATCAACCGGCACAATGTCAGAGTCACTATAGTACATTAACATTTTCTCATTTTATTGATCAATATGCAAGTAAATAGTTGATGAGGGTTGATGAGGGGAAGTGCCATTAAAATGATGGTAACATAGAGCATCAAATGAATGTTAAAAGTATGATGGTAACTTTCCCATACTTCAAATTTCATCATTGCATTGGAATCGAACCAACAAACTTAACATGGACTTGTGAGGAAACAAACGTTACTTATTTTTAATTTCGATTTCCTCGGAAATATACTTTATCTTCGATTTATTTTCTCATCCATGTTCTGATGGTTCATTGTGCGTAGGGTATAACTTGCACGACCATCCTATGCTTTGGATACTAATGTTGTGGCTTACGTTCAAGATGTCTGCAGACGAGCAAAAGCAAGAGGAATTATATCTTATTAGAAAAAAATGTGTCCGTGCTTCCAACGAAAAAAGTTATGTTTCTCTTTATTTACTAGACTTTTGGACTTCAAAAAATCATCAACATTTTACGAGAAACAAAAAAAAAGCATAAGATGCATTTGGTCTATTGAGACAAAATCAACTATCATATATTTTTTTTGGATTAAGTTAATGTTTTTGGGCATGTCGAACAAAAATAGCAACAATTCATAACCCAAAGAAATGAAGGATTGAAATAGTTACTTTACAATCCTATGCTGGAGTTCCCTAATCTTTTCAATTGAGGTAGAAACATCCACCATGAATTCTAGAAAATCACCCATCTCTAGATTGTGATAAAAATTGCTAATAGGTTTTGTCGCTAGCGTTGAGTTAGGATAAAATTATTTTTCATTGACATCTTTCAAAACAATTGGTGTGGGAATGTAAATTTCTTCCACAAGCATCCTACCCTGCTCTTACAATTTTTTTCACCCTAACCGATTTGGGGAGTATAAGCTTATGTGGGGAGAATAAATTATTTTCGAAAATAAAGTTGTGACAATCCCACATATAGAAGAACAAAACCAAACAATATTGACTATTGTGCATTATTTCCTTACCTAAACGCCATTTATAATCCACCAATCACCAACATCAAAAGGGTGCACAAGAAACACAAACAAAATGGCTTCAAAGATTGTTTTTCACATATTCCCAAACATGAAGCCTGATAATGTTAGTTGATATGATACTCGTAAAATAACAAGGGCTATTGCAATCCACATAATAAGTAAGAGGACAATTATTATGACTACAATGAAAACTACATTAACAATTTTGAGTAGTTTTTTTACAACAGTTTTAGTGTCATTCAAAGAAGAGACCAATAATTTCCTTTGTAAGTAAACATTTACTTGAAAAATAAACCTAAATGTGAGAGGATTACTACATATTGACAATGTAACAATCGAAGTTCCAAACTAAGAAAAATACTATTTTATTATATTTTAGTCTAGTTTATTCATCCTTGAAAGCTCTAAAGAAGATTAATTAA
>APFE030487188.1:6587-16813 GCA_000404065.3 Pinus taeda | reverse complement strand
TTATGGTTCCACTCATGTGTCTTTCAATGGTATTTGAGTTATATCTTTTCTGACCGATATATAATTGCATATACTGGATTTTACGCTTGTGTTTGTATCGTTCTTTGTGTGTGCAGGTGTCCGTTTACGTGGAGCGTAAGGATTGTGACCAGCCAAAGAAAAGGGACGGGAACGACGTTTTTTCTACAACAACTAGCGTTGGATTCCAGGTAGATCATCCTGATCGATTTTTGATTTATGCAATTAGGAACCTACGTGTAGCGTGTGTGATTGTTGCTAGACCCGTGTTGGGCTAGTGCGATCGCCTCTGTCCACAGAGGGGATTTACCAGTTCAACAATTTGGCGACTCCACTGGGGAGAAGCTTGTTGTTTGTTTTTGTATTGTTTAATTTGTAAATTGTAGACGGAGTCTGAAGAGCGGCCAGGTAGCCTTCGAAACACTCCTGCTATGCAAAAGTGAAGTAGATCAACGCCACTTCAGTCGATCTCTGGTTCAGTTTACAAACTGAACGATTTCAATCTTGCCTTGCATGTCAATTTTTCTCTTGTTTATTGGTCTGAATAGTGTTCTGGGTTGAAGTTCTTGCTATTTCTTTCTTGCTGGCTCTTTTTAGATACTAGAAACCAAGCCTGGAACCATTCGTTTTGTTTTTTGCCTGGAAAACTTCATTAGCGCGTTTTTTCTTCAGATAGTCGCGCTGATTGGCGCATGTTGCTCTCAGACAACTTGCGCCAATCTCTGTTTAGCGCGAGTTGCAGCAAAACAGTCGCGCCAGACTGGTTAATTTTCCAAATTAGCTTGTTTGTCAGTCTTTCAAGCTTGGATCTGTGCCTTTTTGCTCCTTTTACACCTCCTGGAAGTTTGTTGGACTATTATTTGGCTGGTTGTTCTTTCCATCCTTCAGTTGTTCGCCTGTGTCCATCGATTTTATATCTTAGCCTTTATGGTTTTTGTTTATCGAGCCTTCTGTCGGATTTGTGATTTACTGATCCAGTCATTTTATTGATTGATTTCCACATTCCTCTGGTAGTTGTACAAGTTTGGCATTATATGCTGCAAGTACCTCACTTTTAGCTTGTTTATTTTTCGCCTGACTTCATTGGGACTTAGATGACATAGTTCTTTGAAGATCTTGGTGTTTTCTTTGCTTTGGTGGGTCATTATTCATGTTTCAGATCTGGTTTTAGATTCCTTTGAGTGAATTATCTGTTTGTGCATATCTCTTGAAATCCGTTAAGTGCATCATACTATTTTCAAAGAAAAGAAAAAAAATATTTTTTCTTTTCATTAATTAGCATTTTGTGTTAATTTTTTGCTTTTCAAGAAGAAAAAGAAAAAGATTTTCCTTTCTTGTTACTAGCTGCATTAGGATTTTTGTGATCGTTTTGTTTGTATGAAACTCTCAACTCTTCTGTAGCTAGAATTCATTCAACGAAACGATACAATTTTCGCATATAGTTGCATTTAGGAAATTTCAAGAGACCACATACGGTAAGACCGGAAACTGAGACTTAATCAAAGATAAACTATAAAATGAATTCAATGAATCTAACAACGCATTGAAACTTAACGCTCACATTCTAGAGGTCTAGGTTAGAGACGTGTTCCGGCGTCGTTAAACCTGGTAGTTTATCGTTGAGTGGTTGGGTGATTCCTCCACGGTGAAACGGTAGGTTCCAGTACGGATTTGTGCTCCCACGTACCATCGAGTATATATTGGGAGACCCCTATAGGCTTGCAACCTTTGATCCATAGGAAGGTGAGTCTGCCGCCCTACAAACCGTAATGCACTGAACACAACATTCGGGAAGATTGACTGCCGTACATAAAGTCCTTGGTGTTCTTCTGATCACTAAGGTGTATGTAGCAATTTTACGGATTGTTTGGCAAACCTTTTTACCTAGTACTCCAGAGTAGTCAGCTTTTGATCCTTTTCAGACTCTTTAAGAGAAAAGGTGTAAGTGAGCAGCTTGTCACTTCGTGCTCATTAAACAATCAAAGGAGACTAGAGTCATCTTTTCGTCCTTTTCTCGACTCTTTAAAGATGAAAATTTCAAGTCAAGTGTCTTAAAATTTATTTGGCCACGATCACATAACCCGGTTAATTTTGTTTGCGTTAGTCTGCGTAGGAACTGGTTTCACTAGTTTCCTTAGGATTTTGTGAATTTTCATCCTAGCGGAACTACCAATTTCGTCTTCCGAGGGTCCGGTTGTGAGTCAAATTCTCCCTATTGTTCCAAGCATACAACCGATCATCTCTCGCGCTCCAGGCGACGAGGATTACCAGTTTTTTACGAACCCCATTTGGGAACCTTCTCAAAACGGTATCCCTTTTTGGGAATATACTTCTCCTTGGAAACCTTTTCCTTCCGACATGGAAAATCCATCACCTACTACTATTGAAAAATCCGGCATGCCAGGGGACGAAATCCCTAGCACAATGGAGTCTGCGCATGTTAGTAGGAGCGCTTCTACCGGGGGACTGCCTCTTGGTTATAGAGCATTGCGTGATTTTATATCATCTCCTTTTCCGACCTCTATTTGGTCGCCACCCGTATTTTCCAATACAGAGCCATCGACTCCGCCACCTCGCACTACAACTGTTACTTCGGTGACAACCCCTCCAATTATATTTGTGGCTTCTTCAACGCCTATTTTTAGCCGACCTTCATCCTCTTTATTTGCAAGCTTTGATCCTACATCTAATGTATCACTTGGGGGGAAGTATGATCAGTATCTACCACCCTTTGGTACTGGGGCAGGTCAGCTATGAGTTGGAGAGATTTCGGTCCCGCTATCCATAGATTGGGGTTCTACCTCTTATCATGGTGGTCAAGCGTCGTATGCTCAGCCTGATAAACCACACCAGCAAAATCTACAAGACTATTCCTTTCAAGGGAATACTTTTGCTTCTAGTGGTCCCTTTTTTACTCCTCATACCCAACCTGCTGGTAACCCAGGTCACCCTTCCATTCAACAAGCTCAACCTGGTCTCCAGCAAGGTTCCCATACTGGAAAAACTGGTCAATCGTTTGTTAATCCGAATCAACCTAACGTCCAGTATACCCAAGTTTCGGGCCAAGCTGCCCAAACAATTGGTCAACCAACTGTCGAGTATACTCAGTCTTCTGGACAAACTGGTCATCCTCGAACCCACCCATCTGGTATGGGAGGACAACCCTCTGCTGCACATCAGCAGGGAAGCCAACCTCAGTATCAACAAGGAGGCCAACCTCAGCATCAACAGGTAGGCCAAACTCAGTATCAGCAGGCGGGCCAACCTCAATACCAACAAGGTTATCCCTTCACTCAGATAACCCAAGGTTATCCATCTACTGGCGCTGCTCAACCTGGCACCTGGACCCAGGTTGGATCCCAAAATCCGTCTGGTTCTCAAATGCAGGCTGGAGGTCAATCTCAAACGTTTTATCGAACTCAGCCTGGGACTCAAACTCAATTTGGGGTCCCGCCGCATTACGGTTACCAGCAACCTCAAGGCCAACCTCTATTTGCTCCTTACCAAAATTACCAACAGCCACATGCTACTTCTGCAGCATCGTTTGGTAACCCATATGCTGGGGGGCAGAACGCTAACCCCTATGCCCAACATACTATGGGGGCAAATCCATCAGGGCAAGGTCCTTGGGGGCCACCACCACCTGGTTGGAACCCGGGTGTCCCATCGTTCCAGCAGCCTCAGATGTCATTTAATCCTCAATTACCATTTTTAGCGACTCTCGAACTACCGGATGTGTCTAAATTGACTAATGACCCTATCCTTCATAATCCTTATTGGCCTCCGGTTCCCACCAAGATTCCTGGTGATTGCCTGAAATTTGATGGCAAAGCTAATGAAGATTCCCAAGCTCATGTCATGACGTATCATCTATGGTGCTCATCTAATTCATGGCTTGATGATTCGATTCGGCTTCGCCTTTTTCAAAGGACTCTCACTGGCTCTGCCGCTAAATGGTATATTGAGCTAAATCGCGGATCCTTTCGGGATTTCAACTCATTGGCTATGGCATTCCTTACACATTTTCAGTTGCCCATTCGATATGAGACGGGCACGCACCTCCTTACGTCCTTACGACAATCAACTGCTACGCACATCTCTGATCATATCCATGAATGGAGACGGCGTAGGCGTATGATTAAATTTTGGATTCCCGACCAGCTTCTTACGGATTGGTTCACGACTTCGTTCGTGCCTCCAATAGCTCGGGATATTGCAATGGGAGCGTGTGTTACTGAAGAGCAAGCTATCGCGCGTGCTCAATACCTTGACTTAGTTTACTCTCAGTCAGGTACATTATATGATTATTTGCCTGATGCCCCTAGACCTGGCACATCCAAAGCCCCGCCAACACCTACAGTTGACGACATTATCGGGTCTGTGAGTTCATCTTCCAAGAAAAATGCTGCAAACCCTGGGAAGCAGAAATCAAATGCTACAAATGAAAACACTTCCCAGGTTACACCTCCTTCTAAGTCTACCTCCGAGGTTAATGCCGTTCAGTCAACCAAGACTGACAAAACCTCGAAATCAAAGAAGAAAGAGAAAGGGAAAAACAAGTCGGAACAACCTAAGCAGGATCAACCTAAACCTCAATCCGAGGAGAGTGCCAAACGCAAACCCAAGTATCCTTGTCTTATCTGTGATGAGGATCACTACACCAAAGACTGCCCTCGGCGGTCTGAAGTTAGTTGTTTGTTGAAAGGCGCTCCTGGGGTTCCTGCGGTCCTTAAAGAACCCTTTCCTTCACAGCAAACCCAAATGGTCGCTGACCCCTCTCAACCTCCCTCTTCCTTCGGTTCCCAAGTGTTTATGGCGGGTACGGTCCCTATTAACATCAGTACTCGAACAAAAGATTATCCATCTGCCGGCAAGAAGCCTGAAGTCACCCCCAGTGCTCCTCCATTCAGTTCAAGCCCTCTCCACATCGAGAGACCTAGTGCTGAAGTACCTGTTCGACCCCCTCCAAAGGGAGTACTCAGGAAATATTCTTACAACCCAAATGCCCGTGCTGCTTAGCACTATAATATCGTTGAGGATTTAGCCCAGACTCCGTCGGCTATGTCCGCTTTAGAAGTTCTCCAGAGCTGCCCCTCTCAGAGGAAGTCCTTTCTATCCGCCATCGGCAACATAGATCCGACAGATTCGGATTTGATTACGTTCGACTTAGACCGCCATACTCAGAGATTGCCTCCCCAAATCGCCTTTCTCATACAGGTGGTTATTGATAAAAAAACTATTCATCGCATAGTCATTGATGAAGGTGCTTCCACTTGCATCATGTCTGTGGCCTGTTGGAAATCCATTGGTTCTCCAACATTGAGTCAGTCTCCCACAACTTTGGAAGCTTTCGATGGAAGAGCCTCACGTCCTTATGGTATTCTCCCACGTTTACCCATTTCTTTGGAGGAAAAACAGTCGAGATGGAAGTTGAAGTCGTTGACGCTACTCTGACGTACAACCTCCTTCTCGGACGCAGCTGGATTTACGCGATGCAAGCCGTTGCTTCATCCTACTTTCGTATCATCCGCTTCCCTCACCAAGGGAAGATTATTACGGTCAACCAGCTGAATTTTTTCGCTTCCTCTTCAGAAGGAACTATCCCTTTTGTGGAGCATACCACTAAGTCATTTGAGAGTCTCGGTCACGGACTTTTTAAAGATCCTGTCCTTATGGGTGTTTTTCTAGCCTCACCTCCCAATGTCGCTTCCGTCAATATGATCTCTACTTGTCTCGATCCATGGGTTGTTCCTCCCATCAAACAAGTAGATTCATGGGGCAACAAGATGCCGTTGAGTCCAGCCGAACTCAACTATGCTGAAATTGTAGCTGCATCGGCTTTTGAACTTGCTCTTTCGAGCAAAATTTTTCACACACTCGCTCCATCTCTAGGGATTGTAGCTCAAGTTTCTTCGGATCCTTTACACGAAATATTCTCTTCCGATGAAGCCATTATAGAGACCATGTCCCTCGAGGAACCTCCTTGGCATGATACCCATCATCGTTCCTCGTTTCTCTCTGTCCCTCAGGATGAGCCAACTGCTATTCAACGATTTGCTCTTTGTTCCCCATTCCGATTCCTTCAGTCACCTGTTCATGTTTACCACACTTCTTCTGAAGGTAATATGGCGAACATCATGCAAACCCAACCCATCGCCATCTCTATCAAACCTGGGATTGTCGAACATGTTCATATCGGAGTCACTTGTACTCCAGAGGAGATTCAACTTTACTCGAAACGTTTTTGCAAATTCCACGATGTTTTTGCTTGGTCTTACGAAGAAATGCCTAGCATTGATCCTAGCATAGTGGTGCACGAAATCATTACGTACCCTGGTGCTAAGCCTGTTCGCCAACGTTTACGTCAAGTACACCCTCGAAAGGCTGCAGCGATCAAGACCGAAGTAGAAAAACTTCTTAAAGCTGGTTTCATTTATCCTATCCCGCTCACAGATTGGGTTTCCAATATCGTACCTGTCACTAAAAAATAGGGAACTATCCGTGTCTGTGTTGATTATCGTGATATCAATCGGGCCTGTCCAAAAGATAATTTCCCCACACCATTCATTGATCAAATTATTGACGAGTGTGCGGGAAGCGAAATGTACTCTTTCATGGATGACTTTTCTGGTTATAACCAGATCAATATTTCTCCTGCTGATCAACACAAAACTGCTTTTATCTGTCCGTGGGGTACCTTTGCTTATAAGAAACTCCCTTTTGGTCTCAAAAATGCTGGGGCTACATTCCAACGTGCAATGTCTTATGCTTTTCATGACATCTGACACATTGTACAACCTTATCTGGATGATCTTCCTGCTCATTCGGCTAAGCGTAAAGACCACCCTGGTCATCTTCGTGAAATTTTTCTTCGCTGTCGACACTACAACATCAGGCTTAATCCTCATAACTGTGTCTTCTGCGTAGAAACAGGTCGACTTCTCGGATTTGTCGTCTCCCAAGAGGGCATCCGTCTGGATCCCTTCAAAGTCGAAGCTATCGTGAATCTCCCTCCCCCTTCTACCTTACACAACCTGCAAAGTCTACAAGGAAAAGAGAACTTTTTACGTCGTTTTGTCCCGAACTACGCCGAAGTGGCTAAAGGCTTTACGTGACTACTTAAAAAGGATGTCCCTTTTCATTGGGATGCGGTGGCTCAAGAATCTTTTGAGAGTCTCAAGGGTCTCCTTGTCTCTGCTCCATTGCTTCGGCCTCCAAATTATCATCGTGACTACATCCTATATTTAGCCGCTGCCGACACAACTATTGGTATGGTTCTTGTCCAAACTGACGATGATGACACTGAGCATGTCATTTATTATCTCAGTAGAAACCTCCTTGACACGGAAACTCAATATGCACATGTCGAGAAGTTGGCGTTAGCCACTGTTTGCGCTGTCCAACGTTTCCGCCACTATATTCTGCTACGCACTACTACAGTGATTTCTGATTGCAACCCCATGACATATATCTTGTCACGGCAGTTGCTGGGGGGCAAATACTCTAAGTGGATTGTCATCCTCCAAGAGTTGACTTGGAGTTCGTTTCCGCCAAGTCTAAGAATCACTGGTTTTCGCTGAGTTAAATTGCTCTTGCCATCTTCTCTTCGCCACCATACGGAGATCACACCCCGGATGAGACCTTGTTTCTCATCAGCAACCTCGACCCCTGTATGGACATTCTCACGTATTTGACGTCCTCCTCCAACTCGGGCACTTCCTAAAGATGCTTCGAACGAAGGATTCGTCCCATCAATCCCAACCATATCGGATCATTGGGGATACTTTGTATCGCCTCGGCGCCGACTCTGTTCTCCGCCATTGTCTTACTCACGAGGAAGCTGAGAGAGTCCTCAATGAATGCCACTCAGGTGCTTGTGGCGGTCATATGTCTGGCTATGCTACTGCTCAGAAAATTCTCCGTGCTGGCTACTTTTGGCCTTCCATTTTCAAGGATTGCATTCTTGCAGTCCGTTCCTGTCACGAGTGCCAAATTTTCCAACGGAAGATGCGGGCACCCGCTGCTCCTTTGCACCCTGTTGTTACCGTTGGCCCTTTTGCCAAATGGGGCATTGATTATGTCACCTGTAACCCTCGCTCGGCCGGGGGCATGGGTACATCATCGTCGCCGTTGATTATTTTACTAAATGGGCCGAGGCGATGCCTACATTCAATGAGGACGGTCACACAGCGGTGTAATTTTTGTTTAATCATGTTATTTCGCGATTCGGCGTCCCTCAAGCCATTGTCACTGATCACAAAAAGAATTTCCGGAATCATATGATGACAGAACTCACAACCCAGCTGGGCTTAAAGCACGATAGTTCTACCCCGTACTATCCTCAATCCAATGGCCAAGTTGAAGCGATCAACAAGATCTTGGTTACTATGCTTCAGCGCACCGTTGGCGTGCACAAGTCCAACTGGCATTTGATGTTGTTCCCTGCTTTGTGGGCTTACCGAACTTCCATGAAGGATGCCACTGGTTTCACTCCATTTCAACTAGTCTACGGACTAGAGGCTACCCTTCCGATCGAGTGTGAAATCCCTTCATTAAAATTAGCCGTCGAGCTGCTTCCTAACACTACCCCATTAGAAGAACGCCTCCTTTATTTGGAGCGTCTAGATGAAACTCATCACCTAGCTAATCTGGCCATCGAAACGCAAAAGAGGCGGGTCAAATATCACTTTGACCAGGCTGTTCGTCCACGGTCCTTCAATGAGGGAGACTTAGTTCTCCTATATGATCAGGTAAACGAAAAGTTAGGACCAGGAAAGCTCGAATCCATGTGGTTAGGCCCTTATATTGTCAAGAAAGTTTTGGACAAAGGAGCCTATGAGTTAATAGATGATGAAGGAAATCCTCTCGCGCAGCCTCGTAATGGGCTGTATTTGAAAAAGTACTATGCGTGATGCTAGTACACTTCTTTTTGTATATACATGTACTTTATCAAGTGTGTTGTGTATGTGTGTTAGAATTTTTTATAGACTCGATCGTCACTTGTCGCTTATTGTGTTTTCTGCTTCTTGTCCAGATGTCTAATACACCTTATATTGGTTTCGCTGATGATGCCTGTCGCAGTACTCGTAACTTATCCTCTGCGGCATGGGTGATCTATGATCCTCATGGTGAGCTGATAGATCTTCAAGGTGTCTGTTTGGGTCGTACCGCGAATAATGTCGCTGAATATTGTGCCGTGATCGAGCTCCTTACTGATTAATCTTGGTATTCGGGCATTAGTGGTAAACCTGGATTCTCAGCTTGTCGTCCACCAGCTCAATAGGCGTTATTTCGTAAGAGACCATCATATTTTAAGGTTGTATTTACGTGTAAGATTGTTAGAAAGGAATTTTGAGTTTATTACATATCAACATATTCCACGACAATTGAACACAGTATCTGATGCATTGGCTAATCATGTATTAGATAAACATTTGCGAAATTTGTAAATAACACATCATACAAGCAAGCACATGAAGACACAATGAGAAACCATAATCATATGTATATATATATGTGTGTGTGAGTTCAAACGAGCTTCTTTTTAACTTTTTCAAGCTCGGTAAAACATAAGAAAATGTTACTTATGATCTGCTTTCAGCTCTTTTCCTGACCTTTTAAAGCGGAAAAGATCGCCGAGTTGTCCCTCTTGGCTCGTTAAACGGTTACTAAGGGCGTCATTTAAGTTCTTTATCGACCGTTAAAATAAAAAGATTACCGGTTTTTGGTCGTTCAACTCGTTATGGTACGAAAACAAAAGTGATTGTCTTTTTCTACTTTTCAGTCGAAAATCACTATTCATGAAAAGTACTCCTCGGTCGTAATGATCGGGCGGTTCTTTCGGGCATCATTTTATACTTTTTCGGGCCCGAGAGACACAAATCTACAAAAAAGGACCTCTGGAGTTTTCTTTTCTGTGTCTTTTTCAAACTCTCTAAACATGAAAAATACTCTGAGTTTTACCTGTGTCGGACACGTTAAACTCTGACGACATTGGACTCATCATTATGACGAGACTCGAGCTTCTCCTCCCTAGGGCTCGTTAAACTTTTACTAGGTTGGATTCGATCGAAGGTCGAACTTATACCAAAAGCATATGCTATCCCCATCAAGCTTGTTAAAAATAATTGGGGTACTCGCCAGAAATGGTGGGGGAAAAAGAAAATTTTGGAACTGTAATTATCGTCGTGTCGGCAGTATGTCGCTCT
>APFE030487187.1:7073-44569 GCA_000404065.3 Pinus taeda | reverse complement strand
GAAAAAATTTCCCTAGGGACATTACATTCATCCTCACATGTAATCTAGTTGATGGAAAAGTGACATGAACATGGTGAGATAATAACCCTTCTCAACCTTCTGTTGTAACATATACTCAGGCTTCCATATTGAATAGAGGTACAATTATACTGGCATAAGTTGTCTTCTGATTTATATAACTTAGCTAATATCATTCCACCTAGTACGTAAGATAAACAAAGAAGTTGTATTTAGTTTAGTGTTCAATCAACTAACAAAATATTTGCATACAATGCAGAATCCTCTTACCCCTTTGTCATCATCTGGATTCTCTATTTGTATTTTCTTCACTAGAAACATGAAAAAATTGGATTGCAGAGGTTAATGAAAGCAAACAAAATATCATATAATACAATACTTCTTGTTCAACAATCCCCTCTAATCTAGATCTTAAACTCTTTTCGTGTAGATTGTCAACACTGCTGCTGCATAACGTTCACCTTCATTTGCTATTGTTGAACGCTTATGACAATGATACAATTACTTCATTGAGACTTTGTGCTGATACTAAATGGATTTGTGAAAAATATCATGTTCTAATTCACAATTCACCACAAACAAGTCTAACAAGCTATGTTTGGAAGGGTTGTTAATGACAACAAATATTGCTTAATTTCTCATATAAATTTACCATTATTGCTAAAAAAAAATGCTTCAAAATATGCGTACATTTTGAGGGGTAATGTAAAGAATTCTTCAAAAATAAAGGAAAACATGTGCACCAGAAAATCCATGGTTTAGAAGTCAACCCTTGATTCCTGAATCCACATCAATTGGACTTGTTGAATTCTTTCTTAGTTCTATCGCCTAGGATTCGTCCTTTGGTGCCAGTACACCAACATCACTTGTCACTGATGGTTCCTCTACCTTTGTATCTTTTGCCATTGCTTGCTCATTTTCCTGTTCAATGCCCTAGATAGCATTATGAAAGTGTCATACTTGGATTCCAATTGTTGTAGCCTGAGGCCTCTAAAGGACAACATTAACAATTTTCGTGTTAAGCCATAACTTCACCCACGAGACTAGAAATTTTTGGTTATAACCACATGCAAAAAATGATCTCCTAGTGGTTGGAGCCTTTCAACTACGCGCATAAGCCTATATCCATGCAGTTGGGGCAAAACATAAGGAAAATCATAAGACCCTAAGCTTTGAACCTTTGCCACCTGATGGATCATCTTCTTCAACATCTGTGCATGCGTCCAAACCACTTTCAAGCCTTGTGACACTTATGTAAATGGATCAACCATGTCTCCCAGGTGCTACTACGAAGTTAACCTAGAAGGCAACAAAAAAGGGTTTAGGAAAACTACCAAGAAGTCCTCAACTCTCCTCAAGCACCTGCACAAGTTGCAACACCTTTGTAACACACTAAAGCACATATTTAACATCATAATAAGGTCAACATACTGCTGCAAACATTCATGAATAGGAACAAAAAATCATGAATAGGAACATAAGCATGATGACCGAATCTACCATAGTCCTCACATGACAACACCACTAACAGATGAGAAATCACCAATCACTGCCATCATCCTACATCATCAAAAGGATGACATCAATGCCAACATAACCATCTCAATTCCAACTCAACCAACTACAACCATGCTACAATGATGGCATAGCTAAAGGTTAGTATGTGGAACACGCTAAGCACATGGTAAAAATGACAAAAATTGCACTGTTCGAGGAATTTCAGGAAAGAAATCACCATGTGAATATATCCATAAGGATGTTTTAGAAATTTAAGGCATGGCTTATTAGTCCTAAAACAATTTATGACATGTGTTGTTACCAATATCAAGTTAAATTTTAGCTTCATTAAGAAACTTTCTAGGAATTTTACAAGAAGAACTATCACGATGACCCTCCTCGTTCTATAGTAAGTGATTTTGTTTCATCAATATTGTGTAGAAGGGAGTGAGAAGGGTTGTTTTACAAGAAAATATGTATAGGTGGGAGAGGATGCACTAAATATGGTGATTTAGCATTGTTCCATAGGAACTTTATTATTGATCCCAACCAGTTTGGGATGTCATATGCCATCATCACTTGGAAGCATTATGAGAATTTCGTGGGAAATAAACCATCTTATTCAACTCTGGCACTTAAGAGGATCAACTACGTTGAGGATGGGATTCCTATTTCACAATTCATGGGGATGTTTCAAAACCAGATCCATAAATATATCAAACACTTTCACATGTCCAAGTGGTAAGCTTATGAATTTAAGTATTCTCGCAAAGTATTTCAGCCAGGCAGAATTTTATCAGTGGTGGACTTTGCGGAGAATTACACATTTTCTCCTTAGACAAAGATATAGAGTGAGTATTAACACTCAGATCAAGTGTCCATATTCGTACATGTTCTGTACATACATGCACAATTGAACCTTGATGGTAGGGATAACACTGATGAGTCATGTGATGTGATTAATGAGTATCACTTTTACATCAGTGATGATCATGAGCATGACACAGTGTTCATGCAACATTGCTTTGACCTAATTTATGAATCATTAAAAAAAATGGCATATCATTCAAGAAGCATTGGATATGGTCAGATGGTTATGCAGGGCAATTCAAGTTAGCACACACTTTTTATTGGTTGAGCCGACTACACAAGAAGACAAACATTCAGCATACTTGGATCTACTTTGAAACAAGACATGGAAAGGGTGAGCATGCTAGTGCGGGTGCTTGTATTAAGCGAGCATTTAGGAGGTAAAAAATGATTCATAACGTATATCGACTCAAATCATCACTAGAGTTGGTCAATTGGTGCAGATCCCATTTAGGACATGAAGCCTATGAATCTATAAGGCCTATGAGTAGGTTCTTCTAGAATGTTGAACTTGGCGATGCGAATAGATCAATTCCTCTTTATTGTAATATTGTAGAAGGAACAAGGGAATTACACTAAACACAAAGAAAAGACACGGGGGGGAATATTTGCCATCAAGACCAAAAAAATCGCATGTTTTTTTTATAGTTTTTATTGGTTTTGATGGATGTAGACTTAATCACTGTGAAAACATGGGTACATGAAAATATGGAAATATTTCCCTCTTTATCCAAAGGGACCTCATCCAATTCCGACATGGCAAGAGATGCACGATGAATAGGCCATCATTTCACTTGATCATGATCAAGTCTCTGATCTTGTAAGGGAAGGTATCTGGCCCATCTATCATTAACAATTTCATCTATAAATTGAAATCTTGAACGTATTTAACTAATACGTATTTTTTATTTTGGTTGTAGACGATGTTTTTGTTGTCACTGGCCCCACAGAAACGAAGAGAATGTGGCCTACTATTTGATGTGATGCACACAGGTGAAAAGTAGGTTCGTGAGACCATATGAAGATGGAAAATTCACATACCAAATTGGTGGAATGGTTGTGATGGGACATTTTTTTAGAAGGTTAAAAAACAGACTAATCACAACATTTATAGGGATTTTATGCCTGAATATATATCCTGTCAATAAAGTCATATAGTCATAGCATTTCAGATCAAACCCATAGAAATAAAAATAAATAAAGGTGAACCAAGGAGATGGAAGATGAAATAATTAGACCATGAATTTATTATGGAGACTTACATTCCTATGAGCCATTAGCCAGATGGGTAGATGATGCAAATGGAAAGCCCTGAAGTCGAGCCTATAGTAGTCAAGTTTAATCTAATCTAGTATAAGAGATCTCAAATGTATGATTTTTGTAATCTATAAATGTGACAGTTGAATACTATAGTAATTTTGCAATTTTGAATAGAGAAATATTTCACTCTTATCTAGGATGGATTCATAATGGTGTACATATATGTTATATAAGCTTTAGTTTCCTTGAGGTGCTTAAGTTTCTAAAGTACACCAAATTTCAAGGTGGTTTATTTTTAGGGACAAAATCCTTATGTGAAACCCATAGATCTAAAATTTAATTAAAATTTAGAACGAATAGGGATTTATATTTAGATTTAACTAAAAATTTTGATCTTAAATATTTTAACTGTCATGGGTCTAGTTTTCATGTTGAACATGCAAATTTTTTTATAGATCTATATACATGTCATACATTTGGTTTCTAGAAAATCCATTTTAGTATGTAACAACCAAGTTGATATATTAATTTACTTAAAATGGAAATTCATCTATCTAAGTTATGAACAATATTGAAATATTTTTATGTTATTAATAAATATGTCATGTGTCAGTTTGATATAAAACATGGAAAGAGTTACAAACATGCTTCATACTGGAATGTAAAAAGTGATACACACACACACACCATGTTATCACTATTAAACTCTTTTAGATAACCTCAAAAGAAATAAAATTGAATAAAACTTACTTGTAGTTTACATCTTGACATCTAAATTAAAATCATTGTAATTTAACATACATTGATTGTGCACTAAAAGACACTTTCCACAAGCCAATACTACAACTAAAATTGTTATTTTGCAAAATTTTACTCCGTGAATGTTCTTAATTGAAGGTCTTAAGATAGGGAATTGATTGAAATACTTGGATAGGCAAGTAAATTTAGGAAAGTGCATAAAATTATAGAAACTTATCATTAATTGTTTAAATTAACATACATTCGCTAAACTAAAAGACACTTTCTACAAATTGAATATTAAACTGATGTACGTGATATATTTTAGTTAATTTTAAGTGTCAAAGTGACTTGCATCATAGTATGATTGTACTCATTTCCTTAGTCTATGAAACTAGAATTCAAAATTGTTATTTTGTAAAATTTTACTTCTTGAATGTTCTTAATTGAATGTCTCAAGTTAAAGAATTGATTGAAATATTTGATAGCCAACTAAATTTAGGAAAGTTCTTAAAATTATATAAAATTATCTAAAAACATATCATTAATTATTTTTTGGCATATTAAATTTCAATATATATGACATATATCATGTGTTATGACTAAGCTCTTGTAGATTATCTCAAAGTAATTTTTTTTTAATAAAACTTATTAGTTGAACATTACTAGCTAAAGATATTTTTGAAAATTGAATTTAAAATGTATTTCAATCCTATTTGTGTTTTTTTAATTGAACCATGAATATATATTTTAGTTCATTTTAAGTATCAAAGTGACTTGCATCATAGTCTAAGATTGTACTTATTTTCTTAGTTTATTTCATGAGAAGTCAAAATTGTTATCTTGTTAGTTATGTATGATAATAAACTATCCATATGAAAATATATACAAATTACATTATACATGAACATCCACAAATTGAAATAATAAGCATCCATAAACTGAAATAATGTTCTTGCATCCATAATCTGTCCATGTATGAAAATATACGAAGCATACACATCACGTGTGAATGTGCCCTATGAAATGGGCTAAAAATATACAAATTATCTATGATTCAATCTAGAAAGTATCAGTTATAGAACTCTTATGTATCTTCCATTGCGCAAAGTGAGTGTTCATAACTCGGTAGTACAATATAACACATTCAAATTAAAATTAAGTAGAACTTTATTTGTGCAAAATAAACAATCTGGAAATAAATGATTTTGAACTCTACATTTAAATAGTCCCCTACTGTTATGAGGAAAAATCCCTCTTGCGGACAAGAGTGATCTCCCTAGGCTTCTAAGAACCCTAGTAACAAACACACAGTAATTGCTACCTTTCTCTAACCACTGATTGTTTGAAAGAAAATAGAATGAAGGAGGCCTCCTTACCGATTTAGTGAACTGATTGATGAAGTCCCTCAAAGCTTTCTATCACTAGCTCCTTGATGCTCCAAATGTCCTCTCGTTGCTCTCAAAAACTTCTCCAAAATGTTCTAGAAGAGATCTACAAAGACAAAGACAAACAATGAATAAAATAATACATCATATAATCAAAGGGATAATTGATTAATTAACCAATTATACATGTGAACTGATCAATTATGCAGCCAAACTCATGTAGGTGATAAAGGAATCCTACAAATTAAATCCGTAGAGATGTAACTCAGAAATAACAATTTATTATATTCATAAAACTGGAGAAAATCCTTACAAACATATAGCCTTGATGTAGCAAGCCCTTTCTACAATCTCCAACCCTCTCCCTAGCAGACAAGCCTTCCAACCTAATCTCAACAGCATAAAACTACTTCCAACAATCCTCTTTCAATCCTCAAACTTGTAGTGGCTTTATAGGCTAAGGATGAGAAGTTATGGATCCATTCTCCAAGGGATGAGATCCACTATTAGTGGGATAGAGGTTCCACAAAGGAAGGGGAATTACTCCATGATGGGAGGGATCAACATTGAATAAGAACTCATTCGAAGCTTGTTGATTAAGATAGATTCTACCAAAAATGCTTCTAGGCTTTAATTTTTATTTTTACGTTCAAGTCATGTTCGCATGTCATAGCGGAAGACAGTTCGTACTTATGTGTAGATAATGGTCTTCCTCGCATATGCGCAAAAAGTGACTAGTAAACTATGAATATAGCCAAAATAGGGTTTTGTACCATAGGATCTAGACATTCCACTTTCTCAATGATAATTTAGATTCAAAATTTGTAGGGTAATGTTCTTGGGGCACATTTGCGGATAGCAAAATGTGAAAACTGATGGTCATTTGTTTGATGTGAAAAAATAGCATGTAAAAAATTTCCCCCTAAATCGGAAAGTTAGAAGAAATATTTTGATGACTAAAGTGATTTATCATGCAAAGGTTTGGGTTATAGACTGTAGTCAAAGACCTGAAACAATCAAACAAATTCTACAATGAAATATATAATATCATTGCTGAGGTAGGCATTCCCATACTCAGATATTAAATGTTTCAATAGCACAATATGGAAATACATCTAAAGATCCATGTCAATACGCAACATAGTATGGACACTGTTAGACTCCGTCTCATCTCAGAGATTGATTCTTCTTCAAAACCCTGTTTTGAAGAAGAAATCATAATGTATTGTTTTAAATTATGTAATTTATGCTCCAGCACTTCAAAAGGAAGTAGAAACTTCAAGCCCGTATCCCTGCACAAGCGCAATTCAACATCATCAGCAATCGGAGGCAAAAAATCTATTTGGAGAAGTCTCACTGGAGATCCCGAACACCTGTTTTGGAAATTGTCATAAATGAATTATCTTACAACAAGGAGTTGATTGGTCCATTTCTTCAGGCATTGACAGAACCCAAGTGGAAAATGGACATTATTTTGACCTATCTTTTGAAGTATTTCTCACGGTATATCACTAAAAGTGTGGGAACTGATATTAAAGCAACTGGCTTGTATTATGTTTTCTGAGTACATTTTGAGGAGAGACTAACCCATTGTTCACACAGAACTGAGCGCTCTTCTTCCTGGATGACCGTTCTTGTAGCAAAACTTTAAATTTCAGAGAGTACATTCATTTGTTGGTTGTACATGTATTCTCAATAGAGTGGATCAATGTGACTTTAATGTAGCTGTAACAAAGGCAGAAAGACAGAGGTCGATTTCCAGAACAGTGTTATGAGGTTGTGATGAATGCTCTTCTATCATTGAAAGGTGAACCTGGTCAGAAAAGACTTCATAGCGAGTTTGGAGCTTCTATCTGACAAACAGCAAGCCGATAGCTTGACTAAGCATCTCAAAAGCGTTATAATGTTCGATGGCCCGATCAAGCAACTCACGAATATTGGTATTGAACAGGTTTTTTCTATGAAATCAATGCATTTTGTTTCAGTAGTTGGGGAAGGAGTTTCAACGCAAAAATTTAAGAGCGAGCAATTCTACTCTTCAAGGGAAACACGAAACTCCCAATACATTATCTAATGTCGCTTTCATACAAGCTTTTGATGCTAAGATATCAGTTGACAGATGTGTTCTACAATATGAACTTGCAATGAATCAGCTGGAGGTCCATGGAGTGCTACCAACAATTCATTTTCTTCTTTCTTCTAGTGTTTGTAATGCATTGAAGGAATTTAGTATGAATCACTGGTTGAAGCCTGATGACTTTAAAAGGGAACAAATGACAGTCAGATTGAACAATGTCTCTCATGATTGCAAAATGCGAGGAGGGTCATTAGTCAGATTGAACAATGTCTCTCATGATTGCAAAATGCGAGGAGGGTCATTATTTGGCAGTATTGGTGTTGATAACTCGTCCACTGATCAGCCGGGTATTTCCTTGAACAGTAAAAATCTACTACCAACATGCTCAGTGTTGTAAGGTATAAGGTAATGCTCGAGTTGAAGTCTCTGTCAATTGAATTGTGTCTTGATGATGGGGATTCTTGTGCAAAGCATGAAGCAGGATGTGATGCTTTCATGACCTGATGCATATTTGCACAGGCTTGTAATCATTTGGACATTGATTTTACCAAAATTCATTCACCAACTGATTTAGCTATAGCTGTTCAACTTCAGAAATATGTGAATCTACTTTTTCTTGGCTGGATCAATTGTGTTGTTCTTGACTTAACAACAGGAAATGGATGCAATTTCTTTGTTCAGTGACACCTCCTGATATTGCAATTGCTTTTTGGAATCATAAGAAATGGTCTTATTACATCCAGTTTTTTTAAACAAGTGATAGATATGGTGCACAGCAGACCTATGTTGAACAGATTGTATGGGTCAATTTCTGCGGCGTAGAGAATGTTTTTCATTATGACTGAGGATGGTGTTGCTCTAGACATTAAAAAGGAAGCAAAGTCATTACCATTGGAATCGATTGTTATGAGAGATGATAATTCAATAATAAGTCCAAAACAAAAGGTACCTAATCAATCGGCTGCCTCTCTCCTGTTAGCTCCAGATTGTCTTTCAGTTGATTCTTGCCTCAAGGCAAGGGGCATTTTGGTAGAAAAAAAAAAATGACTTAAATAACATAGGCATGTCTGAGGCAGGGACAGTTGACACTGACATGGGAATTAACGCTGTCAAAACAGAAATTTCTTTTAATTCAACAAACTCCATGCAACTCCCTGTAAATGAAGAGGTGAATTGCAATGTTAAAGATGATTCCTTCCTGGCATATAAGCGAAGGAAGGGAGATTTATCTAACAAACAATTGGGATTAATGGAGAAAGGATGTATCCTTCATCCCAATAGCTGCAGGATGGATCTCAAGACATGTTCTCATACAGGAAGATATGTACAGACTAGTGGAAAGCTGGATGGTACACAAATAATTAAATCAGAAGAGAATGGGCTCAAAGATGATCACGTAACATTAGCAGGAGATACTCTCACTTTGCAAGCCTGCATTTCTTCGTCAGATATTAATCTGGTAACCAGAGGAAAATCTCCTATACAAGTTAAGATGTCAGATTCTTGTATTGGTGTTGATTCTCGGCAGAATTCAGCGTTTCAGGATATCGAGAAGTGTGATGATGCACGATGCAAACATGGCTCTCCAACATCGAAGGTGGAATCAACAGATAAGAAAGTGGATACTTGTCAGGTCGATGACCAACCTAATATTGGGAATGCTTGTGCTATTGTTGACAAAATTAATACTTCAAAACAGAGGATCAAAAGGTTTGGAAAGGCTCATGCTGATATCAAAGATGAAATTGATAGTGCAGGTCTAGCTTCTAAAATGAATGGTTCGAAACCTAAGCGAATTCCTGTATTTGAGTCGTTTGCTGTAGAGGAGGAAGAAGGTTCAGGTGGATATGGCACTGTGTACAAGGCTCGAAGGAAGCATGACGGGAAAAGTTTTGCAATAAAATGTCCTCTTGAGAATACACCCACCAATTATGTGACAAATGAGCTGAAGATGTTGGAAAGATTTGGTGGTAAACATTGTATTATCAATTACGAAGGTGTTGTCAAGGACCATGATTGTGACTGTCTTATTCTTCAATATGTTGAACATGAAAAGCCAGAGGTTTTGAAAAGAGAGACAGATGTGTCACACCTTTGTTGGTATGGTTACTGTATATTCAAAGCACTACAAGCATTACATAAGGGGGAAAAAGATTCAGGAATTCAGTGAAGATATGTCAACTCGTACTAGAGCCTTCATGAAACGTTTAAACTCTGCAAGGGGTCGCATGGTTAATGCATTTGGTGTCAAAGGAGGTTACAAGAATGAAGACAAGGAAAATCAACCGTTTGCATATGAATTACAGGTAAATGTAACGTGGCAGTCGTTGCAATATCTGAGGCATTCGATTCATCTCAGGGAAATATGTGGCAACATGGAAACCGCCTTCAGCGGACACTTGCCGTGACATCATCGGAGAGAATAAAAGTCAAAAGCCAAATTTAAATACAGATAACTATCCCAGCACAGAAATCGAATTGGTTGATCTATTTTGGGGTTTTCAAGCTGCAGTTCAGGAAATCTAGCTACGCGTCCTACTAATTCAGTGGTCATCAACAAACAAATACAACGCTATTCCTTTTAGAGCAGCGTTTTCCTATTTTTTATTATTATTTATGTAACTGCTCCTTGTTTTTATCAAGCAATTAACGCTTCTCATAGTTTATTTAATGTAAAAAGATAATCATCTAAAGGGTTAGAGTGAAGAGAAAAAGAGAGATTTTTTCTGAGTGCTGAGTGCTGGGAGCTGCTGGGGCATAGCAGAGCTTACTTGTACAGTTTGTGGCAGAGAATTTAATGAAATTTCACAGCTCTGTTTGCTGAGATTCATGTGGTATGTTGATTTAGCATAGGTTTTCCTTTGTCTCATATGTGAAATGTTATGTTTCATTTACCTCATTATCATATCTGATTGAGCAAACGAAGTGATTAGGTAGGAATTCATAGTATTGTATGCTCCTCCTATAAATTTGCTCACATTCGATGTTTTCGTCTGTTTAAGGAGGATTCAGAGTTATTGTCTGCCCTCCTTAGCTCCTCACCAGTCTTTCCATCCCATTAAAATCTAGATTTGGTGTTAAATTGCTTGCCTACCTTGCCTCAGTTAATAATCTGTGTAGTCATTATATTTCTCTGTTTCAAGCTGTGATTTTTCCCATGCAGCCCAGAAAAGCCCTGTCATTTAATTAAAAACCCCAAGCAAACCTTCCTATATCAGTTTACTAGCCTAAAATCCTTGTTCCTAATTGGTCAACTCATCCTATTGACAAAATCCAGCGAGTTTTGACCCGAGAGAGCCTTCTCATACCTCGTAGGCTACGAGGTGAAATGGTTTGATGTGGCCTTGAGAGTTTGTCTATCTCAGCCTAGGTGAATTCCAAGCGCTAACACCGGGGATGTTTCATTTAGTAATGAGCAGCTAGAAAAAGGCAATGAGGATAATCTGAATGAAATTTTAGTGACAGAAAATACTCCATGGGGAACTGAAAAAACTTTAAAACCTAAAAAACTTAGTAAAGCGAAGAAAAGAATGAAATATGTTCTAGATTCACCAACCAAGAAAATAAGAAGGTCAGCTAGGCTAGTTAAGAAAGGTAAGAGTTCTTTGAATCCTCTTGAGTAGTTACTAGAAGGAAATTCGACCCAAGATTTCTCTAATGTAGAAGAGATGCACCAGGAAACCCTTGGAGAAAAATCAACTCAAGATTTATCAGCCCCGAAATAGAAAAAACAAGAAATAGAAATAACTCAAGCATTAGAAGGAACAGAGTGTTTATTGGAAATTTTGAATTTAGGAGAAGAAATGACCAATTCATTGGAAGAACCTGTAGCTCATCCTAAAAACCATTTTGACAAGGGGACTTCACCTAATTCACCAATTGCAACCTCTCCCGTTAATTATTAAGCTATTGTTACTTTGGATTAGATGAAAACCCTAAATATATTCCTTTCCAAGAGTATTATGGATATTTTGTTGCTACTATATTGGAGTCCTCCTCTCTGGAAGATATGTCTCAATAATCCATCCTTGTAGATCTGGTTGGTGAAGGCCGAGATGGTGGTACTGATTTTTCAGTTGAATCCCAGGTTGATCTTCCCGACAAAGACTTACTGAAATCTACAACTGATGTAATGACAATGGAAGTTGATAATTCATTGACTGGCCCTTTGACAGTCGAATCTCCTTAGGAGATTATTACTGAAAAATCTGAGATAATAGTTGATTTTTCTTCTCCTTTTTCTCCAACAACCTTGGCTAGAATTTTTTTTTAGAAGACTATAAGTACCATAGTTGTGAGAAATAAAGAAAAAGGTAAATTTCATGAGGAGATTGATAAATTGAAAGACTGAAATAAGAAATTTTGAAGGAAGATATGTCATCTAATAGATTAGTTGCACAGTAGTAAGAAGTTTCATAAAGGTCATATGAGGAAGCTTAGAAGAAAGAAGGAAACTCAAGAGATTGAAACCCAAAATGATCTCACACTTATCTCTAATGAAGCAAGTACCCAGGTAGACTTTGTTATTGTATTTACTAAAGTAGGAACTCAGACTGATTCTAAGATACAGAGGATTGATGTTCCTCCTAGTCTCATTGAAGTAGAAACTCAAATAGATCCACCATATAACCTTATTGAAGCAAGTACCCAGGCAGACTTTGTTATTGTATTTACTAAAGTAGGAACTCAGACTGATTCTAAGATACAAAGGATTGATGTTCCTCCTAGTCTCGTTGAAGTAGAAACTCAAATAGATCCACCATATAACCTTATTGATATAGGAGTAAAAATAGAGGATGTGCCTCTTCATACTCCCTTAAGTGTAGAGGCATCCATTAAAGTCTTGCATAAAACTATGGAAAGATAACAAGAGGGTATTGCAAGATACCAGAAAGAAGTAGTGCCTCAGAAGGAACATCATGAATTTCTTCAACAATTCAGGGCACTAACAACAACTAAGGATGAGACTTGTGCACAACTGAGATCATCTGAGAAGAAAATAAATAATTTAAAGGATTGTCTTAATAAGGCTTCATAGAAAACAAAGGAAATATGCTCCATTTATTCAAATGTCTTGGCATATATGTCCCCAACCTAGAATGATGCATTGTATTTACTTGAGAAACATTTGTTGCTCAAAGTTAAAGCTATAGAGTCTGGACAACTATATGGGTTTAAAAATCTATTGGATTTCATTATTACTTTCCATAAACATGATGAGTACACACATTATCTTTTGTGTGAATTATATATGCATAATTCCTTTTTGGAAGAACATGTGGAATAAAATGTTGTTCCATTTATTAGGGACATTCACTTTGAGGTCTTCATATTGTTTGCTAGGAAGTAGGTTAAATGGAAAAAAGTGTATCACACCTTCCAGAGGAGAGAGCATGGTCTTGATCTTTGGGTCAGAGGGGAACCTAATAACCCTTTTCACATGCAAAATTGTCATGGTGTATTCATAGAAAAACTTGTTGTTGCTTCTACACTCGCACAAATTCATGATGATGTTTTACATTTTGGACTGGAATATTTGGAACATATCAAGGACGAGGCTCTTTGTGGAGCTAAAGTGAGATGGCAGGCATCATCTAATGAAATAAAAAATAGAGAACCCTTTGGCTACCATAATTTTCAATATTCCATGTCTAGAGTACAAGACTATGTTCACATATTGGAAAGAGGCATCAATTAGATAGGGTACAACTATAGATGTCCCATGATCTAGTGCCCTCAGTCTTTTTATAAATCTGACAATGATTTATCAAAGGTAGTTAAGTATGTGGCCTTTCAAGAACTCAGAAATAGGAATGCCTTCAAACATAGAGGAGAGGAATCTTGTGAATCTTACTCCATAACTGCCTTACATGTTAATCATTTATTTGCATGAGGTCATGCAAAAAGGTCATTTGGGGGGTGATGTTGGGCCTCATAATTTTTATAATTTCCTTAGCTTATTCCTTAGTTTTTATATTAATTTCTATGCCTTTATTGTAATTCAAATATGATAACTTATGACGTATGGATTCTAGAAGTGTTTTATACATATTTATTATTTCATTACCTTTGTGAACGAATCTGACCACTAAAGCATTATTTACTTATGATTGGATCCTTAATTTGGACAAGAATCTATTAATGAATTGGCACCCAATGTTGTTTCCTCGAATGATCATAGGAGATCAGATATATTCAAGCTCTTGAACCTTGTTTAGAGTAAATCAGTTAAGCACAGGCTTCCCACTTGGTGATCCAGATATATTAAGACCTCTTGTAACTTAAAATGAGCATCCTGGGAATCTTCACATTCTCAGGATTGCTCTTTATTAGAAATAGATTCATAATTCTTATATTTTATTGACATAGTATAAAAATTTGACATTGAGCCTCGAAAGGGGTTGTTCGATTGTAATATTATTTTGATATAAGTTCATACTTGAGAAGGCATTGATTGTAATTAACTCTCTGTAAATGAATGGAAGTGTTTATTATTCAAATTTAATTTGTTGTGTTGATTTCTTCGATAAGGAAGTTCGATTCTCGTGATTTGGGCCAAATCCTAGAAGCAAAATTGTCTTTACCTGTACTATTAAATTGGTGCTTGGTTCTCTTGTTTTAGTTATTTAATTTGTGTAATTTATTTTAGTTTATTTTTACTCGCTCAATAAATTACATGCTCTATTTTAAATAGGATTTCTAGAGATTGTTACAAAGTAGAGTTTCTTTATTTAATTCATTAGTATCATCATTTCCTACTGTTTCCTATAGAATATCATAGGATCTTTATCTTGCATACTCAATTTCTTTCGGTGATGTGATTTCGTAGTGTTATTTTTCCATTCTGTAGTTGTTGTTCCCTAAGTAAAAACTTGATGCTTGATAGGTTTTCCATTGTTGTTTCCTTCATAAAGTATTTAGAAGTTGATGTTTTGAATGGTTTGCTTAAATTAGAAAATGCATTACAGATTGATTCCTTTAACATTGCAACTTTTATTTTTAATAAGGTAGTAGTAATTAGTCATACCAACATTTCTTTTGCATAAATTGTGCCGATAACCTTGAAATTGAAAAAAGAAACCTCAGGTTGACAATTTAATGTACAGTATTTAGTTGGTCCTTTAGGAACAATTAATTGGCTCAATAGAGAGGTAGGGAGGTGAGTGAAGAGGGTGAAAATGCAATGGATGGCTGGAAAAATGAAGGAATGAAATTGTAGAATATGTTATATATACATGGTTCTCTTGACTATCTGGAGTCATGCAAAAGAAAGATATTAGAAAAAGTAGTGTAAGAACTCCTTCCTTGTGTTTTATTTCTCTTTTTTTTTTGTGTGTGTGTGTGTGTGTGTGTGTGTTTGTTTTTTTTGAGACACACAGACTACCTCTGTAGAGGTTTTCAACCTACATGTCTTCCCTAGGCGCCTCATAGGAGGTTTTCACCTGGGGACATTTCATCTTATTTTTCATTTCATTTTGTTTTTTTTCTATTTTTTTTCTCTTGGGCTGCCTCAGAGAGGTTTTCAACCCTAGAGTTGGCCTTAGATGCCTCATGGAGGTTTTTTTCTAGGCCCTTTTATTTTTTTCTTTTTCTTTATAAGTTTTATGGAATGAGGGTTGTGAGCCTCCCAATCACATGCAATTCATTACTACTTGAATTAACAAATTCTTCCTTGGACATAGGAATTTTATCCAGCTTCAACCTGTAAACATTGACAAGTATGAGAATACCTTCCTCATAAATTGTTCTGATTTGGACAGACCCATACTCATGATACCTTTCTACTAGATAGGGACCCAGCCATCTTGTCATTAACTTTCCATTGAAATCCTTGAATCTGGAAACATACAACACGACCCAATCTCCTTCTTTAAAATTCTTCTCCCTAATGTGTTTTTCATGCCAAATCTTCCTTTGTAACTGGATTACCTTAGTGTATAGGAGAGCTTGTAGTCTGAATTCATTTAAATCATTAAGTTGGAGCAACCTCTCCTATTGTGGTGCAATGAATTTCATGTCTAATTGAGCTTCCATCCTTAAAATGTTGTATTTGAATTCAATAGACATCATGTCCTTCTTCCCATAAAATAGTTCAAATGGAGTGAATCCAGTGGTCGCCTTCCAAGTGGTGTTGTAGGCCCAAGTGGCTTCTACAAGTGTATATGCCCAATCTTTTTTGTTTCTGCTAACAACCTTGCTTATAATGTTCTCCAATTCTTAGTTTGTGACCTTCACTTGCCCAGTTCTTGAGGGTTATAGGAAGTGGATGTGATGTGCTTGATGTGGTGTTGCTTCATGAGATATTCAATCAGATTTGAGGTGGATTGTGCTCCTTGAAGAGTGACTAACGCCCTTGGAAAACCAAACTTTTATAAGATGTTATCGTATAAAAAATCAACCACCTTCTGCTCGTTTTTTGCCTTAATTGCCTTTGTTTAAGCCCATTTAGTCAGGTAATCAGTGCACACAATGTTATACTTCTTCTGTCCTAATGGGGGTTAAATAGGTCCAATTAAATCCATGCCCCACTTATCAAATGGCTCTAGGGTCACTTGAAGTTGTAAGGGAATTCCATCATTCGGTGTGGGATTACCCATCCTTTGGAACTGATCACACCTGGTGGTGTACCTCCTTGCATATTGATGTAAAGTGGACCAATAGTAACCAACTTGTTGAACTTTTAAGGTTATCCTCTTAGCAGAAAAGTGCCCCCCACAAGGTCCATCATGGCATGCTGAGAGGATGTCAAATACTTCTTGTTCCCTCACACTTCTCCTTAGTATTAGATTTGGTCCCAATCTAAAAATATTCCCCCCAATCCAAGTGAGTAGGGCACTTTTCTTGACAATATTTCATTTCTCCTTGGATGAAATATTAGGAGGGAATCTCCCCACAACCAAGTAGTTGGTTATGTCAGGAAACCAAGGAGAAAGTATCGAGATGGAAAAGAGGTGTTCATCTACAAGTTGATCATCTACTGTCTCCTCATTTTCTGCAGGTAGGTTTAGCCTTGACAAAAAAATTGCAACCACTTTTCTTTCCTTGGTTTGTCAATAATAGTCAAATCAACTTGTTGTAATAATAAAAACCATCTAATTATCCTCGAATTGGCATCAAGATTATTCATTAAATACTTAATGGCTACATGATCAGTGTGAACAAAAGTTTGATAACCACTGACATAGTGCCTAAACTTGTTCACAGAATATACCACGACCAAAAGTTCCTTTTAAGTGACTGTATAATTCAACTCAGCTTTAGAAGGGTTCTTACTAATGAAATGTATAGCATAAGGAAATTTATCTTCCACTTGTCCTAAGGTCGCCCCGACAACTTTGTCTGATGCATCTGTGTATATATGGAAAGGTAATGCCCAGTTGGGACCCCTAAGGATGGGTGTAGTGGTCAACTTTTCTTTCAACACTTCAAGGCCCTCTTGATAGTTGTTTTTCCAACACAAATATGAATATTTTGCTAGTAATCCAAACAAGGGAGAAGCCAATTTAATAAAGCCTTTAATGAACCTTTTATAATACCCATCTAATCCCAGGAAGCTCTTGACATCTCTTTGATTTTGAGGGATAGGCACCCTTTTAATGGTGGAAATTTTGTTTGTGTCAACATGTATCCATTCCTTGGATATAGAATGGCCAAGGAAAATCCATGCATTCATCAAAATTTCAAATTTCTCAGGATTTGTTAAGCGGATAAATCATTCTTGCGGACAAGACCGATCTCCCTAGTATCAATTGATATCTAGCAACAAGCAAGACAAGCAAATCTACTTTTCTCTAAACATATTTCAATTCATTAATAAACACTAAGAAGTGTTTTAGACCCTACCTTAAGTCCAACTCTAGTTTGTGGAAACCTTGCTCCAATAGCTTCAAAGAGTTTCCTTTAAATAACTTGCAAGCACAAACAAGCACACATCAAAGAACACCTGCATAGCTAATATAATAAATCATGTTCATCATAGTGATCAAGGAGTCTATGAAATAAACCATTAAACACAGCTTATTGAGAAAAATAAAATTGATTGTATTAACTTTGAGATGTAGAACTTTACAACCTTGGTGCCTTGATGATGTACAAGCTCTTCCCAAGGGCTAGGCAGGAATCTCCTCTACTTTGACAAGCCCCACTCTCTCCCAAATAAGATCAAAAAGGTATGTGATCTTTCCTCTCAAAAGCTCAATTAGGAAGACTAAGTTCCAGCAGCATATACCCTCAAAAATATTCAGCTTTAAACCTCCTAAGTAACCAGCCCAAAGCTTTATTTTATAGTGCAAGGGAAGGGGGTTACAGGTCCACCATTGAAGGGATAGAGTCCTCCTTCAAGGGGATAAGCTCCTCACATCAAGGGGTTAGCTCCTTAAGGAATGGGATGCATGCGCCCTCAAGGAGCGAACTTGCCAGTGCAAGATTCCATCTAGAAGCTTCCAGAATTGACTCAAAGTGAGTTTTTAAGAATAAACTCATGCCTTTTTAACTTTTACAGGGGTTCGCACCCATATATGTAGATACAGAGTGGTCAGGTGCGCAGGGGACATGACCAGTGGGTGCGGCACCGCAGGTAATGCTAAGAGAAAGTGTGAAACCAGAGTTTTAGAGATTTATAAGGTCTTTCTCTCATTTTCAAAGCTTGATATGCAGAGCTGAGGTTTAAGAATTGCAAAGGAGGTATGTATGAGTGATGATAGACTCCTATTGATTACAGAAAGTCATGGTAACAATTTTTCATGTAACAGATTGCCCCCTAAAGTGCGGAGTCTGTAATAGATGAGAATGGTTTTATCATTTATGAAGAGTGAAGTGCTTTATCATTTCAAAGATCTTCCTGTGGATACCCCCGTCAGAACCTGTAAAAACATTCAATGCAAGATATATATATATATAATATATATATATATATATATATATATATATATATATATATATGATCATATCATCGCTAAGGTAGGCATTCCCATACTCAGATCAAAACTGACTAGAAACTATCTAAATTGCTCTGATACAGGAATGATTTTGTAATACATCACAAGTATAGACATATGTAGACACAGTATGGACGCAACCATCTATTTATGACTAGTCCACTGTATAATGAATAACAAAATTCCTCGCAGTTTGGATGGTGGAAACTAGATCCAGGGTCTTCATTTGTGCTTCCCGAACTAGTATGATTCTATCCATGTGAATGAATGTGTCGAAGTCGAACATGGTAGAAACCACTTGATTACCAGTTAATGATGTAAATTTTTAACAAGTGTGAGAGGAACCACCAGTAATTTCAATGTCCCTCAAAGTACTCAGTACAATCCATGAAATGTGAATGAATGAGTCGATGTCGAACACGTCACAGAATCCTTTGATCAAAGGTCAATGATGCAACCTGTCGTCAAAGGTGAGAAACCTGCCATTGAGGCATGCAGATTTCAAGGTACTGATGATTTCTAGATCATCTTTCTAGATAATGAGTTGGGTCGATAGAATCAGTTGAAGGAATATCTATTTGGCAAGACAACCAGGGTGGTCAGATGGATACAGATATTTGCAAATGAATGGTTTATTTGAACTAACCTCTTGAACACATACGACACTGTAGATGTTGGTTACAATTGACCCAAATCTAATTCCTAGAAACTGGTGAAGACTTTCAATATGGTTTGATTAACTGTTAGGCAAAGATTTCCCAACCCAGGTGAACGAAAAGTGTCATGTTCAAGAGTGTGATGCTTTTCCAAAAGACAAAGTATAACAATCAGGTTTTCATTTTTCTCTCTTTTTCCCCCACCATTTCTGGAAGTATCTTTTTATTTTTGACAAGCTTGAGGAGGATAACATTTGCTTGATTATAAGCTCATCCTTCGGATGAGTCCAACTTAGTTTAAGATTCGAACCCTAAGGAGTGGTCCATTCCTGTTTGTAATTGAACAAGTCCTTTACTGTTAAATTTTAACGAGTCCAGTATATGAGAAATTCGACGTTTTTCAATTTTAGGGAGTCAAAACAAAAACTTAAGAAAACTCCATGGTTGTCCTTTTTCGTAAATTTGTGTCTCCCAAGCCTGAAAAAGTATGAAATAATACTTGAGAGAACCACTTGACCATTACAATCAAGGAGTACTTTTCATAATTAGTGCCTTCAATCTGAAAAAGTAAAAAAGCGATCGAAAACACGCCTTTTTATTACCAATATCGAACTTGAAACGACAAAAGTCTGGCAATATTTTCATGTTTATACGATCAGAAAAGAGCTCTAAGTGGACCGTCCTTTTAATTCCATTTTAATGAGTCTAAAAGAAAAAACTCGGCAATCTTTTCATATTTTACGAGTCAGAAAAGAGCTTAAAGAGGACTCCTATGTTTTTTGTTGAAAATGACCAATTCTCCCCGAACACCCAATATTCTGCACAAAAACTGCAAACATTACTCATATATATTTAAAAATTAATAAAAATGTATCAAAAGTGACCTCTTTAAAGTGAAAAATAAATAAATTAAAAATTCATTTATTCAAAAAATCTTATAAAAAAGGCTTTTGCAAGTTCATTTTCACTGTTTGGCTTTGGAGTAAAAAGTAAGAGCTTTTCGCAATAAAACTTCCTGTGAAGATTGCAGAAAATCTGACCGCTGGAATCGAGAACCGTTCTCTCCAGGTAATCCACATCATCTCTGACTTGCATTTCATTCGTTTCATTTTCGTTTTTAGGGCTTTAAAATTCATTTTTTGAGGAATTTTTTTTGTTAAAAATCGCTCGCGGTGGTTGCGCAGGTGTACCATGCGTACCCTGCGAACCCCGAATTTTTTGTAGAGAAGAAAAAGTCGGGGTCCCGCACCTTCCCTTAAGGATGAGTGTGAACCTACGCACTGTCCCTAACCCGGCGGGTGCGGACCTCGTGAAACGCATTTTGAAACCCTAAACTTTTTCATTTCTGCCCAAATTTTTTGAAATTACAATATTCTAAACCGCCTGTTTTGCAATGCAGATACATAAGATGATTGTTTGGCGGGAAAGAGAACACGAAGATGTGGATCAAGCCGCATTACTCCATCCACCTTCAATACATGCTTTAAGAGCATGCAGACTATTGAAATTTTGGGCCATACCTGGCATGAGGGTACAGGTAGACTTTCTACAATGGATGGTAGACAAGTGGAGCACGCAAGACCAGTGTTTCATCATTGGTGGCCACCGGCTCGAAATCGGGCCAAAGGACATTTATTTTTTGACTGGTTTGCCGAAGAGAGGCAAAGGATTATCTCTATTCGGATCTAGGCCAGGTGGCCAGTCTGTCACTAGTCTCCGACTAGAGTTTTGCAATGTCCAAATTGCGGATAAACGGATAGATTTTAAGACCATCACCCATCCTGAACTTAAAGTGATTGCATTTACTATCACCAGGCTGTGCAGAAGCGCAACATTGCATCTAGCTACCGATTCCCAAATGCGCATGGCAGTAGACTGCTTCTGAGGCACCATCTTCAACTGGTGCGATGCTGTGTTGGCCAATGTGAAAGGCCAACTGACTAGGGAAAAGAATGGACAACTAAAGAACTTTGGATATGGTTACTTAGTTGTGAGCTTTGCCCTAGAGAGGGTACCTATGCTAGTTCCATAGCAACTTACCGTTGAGGCTGGACTTCCCTGAGATCCTAGGATTATGCGCTAGGTTGTAGTCATGGCTCGCCATCTCGAGGAGGGCACTGAGGTTGTTTGATTCCCACCTGAGTATTTTCGCTAGTTGGGAAACCAACTTTTCGTGATACAAGATTTTCCATATGATGGGATGGATTATCATGGTGATCCAGACATGGCTCTTCCACCAGGAGAGCAATGGGATGATACAAGTAAAATTGTTTTCAAAATTATTTGATATATATTTTTTGTTTTTTAAATCATCCAAAAACTGATAGTAAAAGTTTTAAATGCAGATGTGGGTCCACGGCAACCAGCCGCTCTCCTGCCCTATGAGAGAAGACACTCAGCTGCTGCGGCACCAGCCCCACAGGATCAATCAGCAGAGACCTTGGCCAAATTGGAGAGTCATCTAGAGTGCTTAACAGTAGATATTCCAAAGACTAGCATAGATGATATTCCTCATAGGCTTCAACGCTATGTGATTGGGGTCCTAGGACCTTTTAGGAGGTTCCTTTGTAGGGTAGCCCGAACAGTGGTTTCTTATCGTTATCATCATCAGGGATAGGATGATCACCTTTGTAGACTTCATATGAAATTTATATCTTTTTGTGCTATCATTTTTGCTGATCATAAGTTGTTTTTCAACCTATGATCGAAGACGATGTATATTTTGACACACTTCTATGCTATGATATATCACTATTACTGGCTATCTTGTATAACATATTTATGGAATGTTTTTAAATTTACTATCTTGATTATTGCAAATGTCTATTTAACATTTGAGAAGAAATTGCATCTGCTAATGTGTTTAAATATCTTGGAATATGTTGATATTCAATGTAGTCAAATTCACATTCCAAGAGACGAACTCTAAAAAATAATCTTAATAAAACTGCATTTCTAATGGCATAAACCCTGTTAAGCTGTAATACAACAAGTTCAGAATCTAACCTTACAATCAAACTCCGAATCCCAAATGAGATGGATTCAGATAATAACTCAATCATTGCACTATACTCTGCAATGTTATTCATTGTTTGACCAAGGCTTACCCCATGCATAGATACTAACTCATCAGAGGGTGAATAGATAACCCAAGATGCGAAAGAAATATTCTGTGTACTACGACAAGCACCATTAGCAAAACCAATGTATGTTTGAGAAGACGCCAACATCTGCAATATCAAGAGTAAAACCAATATAAGCAGGAATAACGATATAACACTCTCTAAACTAGGCACACTTACTGATCTAAAGCACACCAACTAGAAAGAAAACTATTCTAACCAGAATCTCCACACCAAACTTTAAGCATAATATCTTTTCAGATAAAGCCTATTTCTGGGTTTACCTAAAGAGACACCGACAAAATCTACTAATCCATAGGCCCCTTTGGCCAGCTTTCGCTTAACAACAAAGGACCATGCCACATGGGTACGAATTTTCCAGCCCCTAGCTTATCGTTAGCTTGATCATATAATAAAACTAGGCCCCCTTCCCAAAAATTACGAGGTGTAACATTTCTATCATACTGAGCTTTTATCCTTTTTGCGTGAGTCTCGATTGCTAATGCAACATCACGTCGATTATCATCTAATTGAGCTAAGTATAACAAACTTTTTTCCTCTTCGGAAGTGGCTGGAAGTAATTCTATGGCTATTTGCAATGACAGAATTTCGCATTCAATGGGTAACATGGCTTCCAACCTGTAAACAAGCTGAAAAGGAGTGAAACCTATTGATGTTTTGACTGAGGTTCGGTACGCCCAAAGCGCTAAAAATAACATTTTATGCCAATTTGACCGATGAATACCAATGATTCATCAGATCATGGTGACTAAAACTTTGTTGATTGCCTCAACCAGACCATTAGCCTGTGGGTACTATGAAGTAGAGCTATCGTGACACAAGCCAAGTTGATCTGCTAGCTCAGTCATCATGATGTTCCGAAAATGACTCCGATGATCAGTGATAACCGCTTGAGGAACACTGAACCTAGCAATTATATGATTGAAAATGAAAATACCAGCACTTTTGCCATCTGTCAAAAATGTAAGCATCGCCTCGGCCCACTTGGTAAAATAATCTACCGCAAGGATGATATATGCATACCCCCCAGCCGAGTGAGGGTTACATGTAATAAAATCGATACCCCATTTTATGAAAGGACCAACGACAATTATAGGGTGGATAGGAGCAGGTGGAGCACACATCTTTCAATCAAAAATTTGGCAATTGTGGCATTTCTGGACTGCATTAATACAATCTTTAAATAAGGATGGCTAGAAATAACCAGCGTGCAATATCTTTTGGGATGTGGCATACCTAGACATATGACCACCACATGCTCCAGAGTGACAGTCATTCAGAACCTTTTCGGCTTCCTCATGAGTTAGACAACAACAAAAAATAGAATCCACTCCATGAAGATAGAGTGTATCTCCAATAATTTTGTATTGTTGGGATTGGAAACGTATTTTCTTTCCTTGAGATCGTGAAATTTCAGGCTGAAAAGATTGAGTTTGGAGATAGACGATTTTATCCCCATACCATGGATCAAGAGTACTAATAAGAAACAAAGATTCATCTGCAAGGGATTCTTCTGCCATGGTTTCGGTATCAATACGCGGGAAGTCACACATTAACTCTGTGAAAACCAAAGACTTCTTTGACTTGGATTTTTCAAATTCCAGGTCAAATTCCTGCAGGATAACGATCCATTTGGAATACTTGCCCCCTAGCAATTGTTTAGTCAAAATATACGTCATAGGGTTACAGTTAGAAAGTAATGTGGTTTTGCGTAGTAGAATGTAGTGACGAAATCGCTGGACAGCTTGAACAGTTGCCAGGGCCAATTTCTCCACATGTGAATACTTTAGCTCAGTCGGATTCAGAGTTCGACTAAGATAGTAAATCACATGTTCAACATTGAATTCATCTTCCTGAACTAAAACCATTCCAATGGTGGAATAAAAAGCGGCGAGGTACAAAAAGTAGTCTTGGTTGTAGTTGGGAGGATGCAATAACGGTGCATGGGTTAACGCGTGTTTAAGTGCATCAAAAGGTTTCTGAGCTATCTCATCCCAAAAGAATGGAGTGTTCTGTATCAACAACCTAGTAAAACCTTTCGTTATCTCGGCGTAGTTAGGAATGAATCGACGTAAAAAGTTTGCTTTCTGTTGCAAATTTTGGAGTTGGCAAAGAGTCGAAGGCGGAGGTAATTTAACAATGGCTTGAAGCTTCGAGGGATCGACACGAATGCCGGATTTTGAAACAAAAAACCCTAGTAAGCGACCTGTTTCTAACAGAAAACACATTTGTGTGGATTCAACCTAATTCGATAATGCCTACATCTCATAAAAATGGCTCGTAAATGAGTGAGATGATCGGATCTACATAATGAATGAGCAGGTAAATCATTGAGATAAGGCTACACAATGTGCTTGATGTCGTGAAATGCATAAGACATAGCCCTTTGAAAAGTTGCCCTAGCGTTCTTCAACCCAAAATGTAATTTGCAGTAAGCAAAGGTCTCCCATTGACAAATGAAAGCCGTTTTTGGTTGATCAGCAGGGAGAGGAGTTGTTGTTATTTGATTTTGTTTGGGAAGATCAGGGATTTTTTTGTGTAAAGTACCCGACTGCGTATAAACTAAGTCAAGGTACTGAGCTTGAGCAATTACTTGTTCCTTAGTAACTACTCCTACCTTAGCTACATCCTCAGTGATTTTTGGTAATAAGGATTTAACAAACCATTATGCCAAAATTTGATCCGGAATATAAACTTTCACTAAACGTCATCGACATCGCCATTCATGAATATGGTCTGAAATATATGTAGACATTGACTGTTTTAATGAAGTTAATAATTCCACGCCATTTTCATATCTAACAGGAAATTGAAAATGAGTTAAGAATAAATTAGCTAACTGACTAAAATTATAAAAAGAGCTTCGTGGCAACTCAATGTACCACCTAGCCGCGAGACCAATGAGAGTGTGTTGAAAAAGCAGTAAGCGAATTGAATCATTTATAATGGAATTTGATGCACACCAGAGGTGATAGGTCATCACATGCTTCGACGGATCCTCTCCAGGTTACCCTCAAACTTGGGAATATCACTGGGCAACTTATTAGGCATTGGCGGCCAATATAGAAGATAATAAATTGGATCGTTCGTAAGGCGCGACAAGTCAAGTAAATCCAAAGTTGCAATGAATGGTAACTGACGGTTAGGGTCTCGAAAACCTTGAATCACAAGACTAGCTCTAAGAGGAGGATATCCAGGGTAACCTGGAATTGGATTTGCATTTGGAATATTATATCCTCCCGGAAAACCAGGATTAACCGGACCAAACTGGGGTTGTTGAGATTGAGGTTGTTGATATGTATACCTAGGGTACAGTTGATACTGATAAACTGGGCTTTGCACAACAGGACCACATTGATACTGTCCCTGGTACGGTTGAAAAGTAAACTGAGGTTGACTTGTGACAACCGTACTTGGACCAGGTTGTCCTACAGGCATCTAAACCGAAGTCTGGATTGTAGGTCCAGACTGGGGTACAGAGGTTTGAGGAGTTGATACAGGAACAGTAGAAACCAAAGCTATCGATACTCCAGAAATAGGTGGGGTAGATTGAACAGAAGTTGCAGTAGTTGCAGCAGTCGATTGAGGCGGAGTTCGAGGTGAACTAGGCCCAGACTGATGAGCTACACCAGGTGCATAAGTTTGAATAGTAGGTTGGACGGGTTGCTGGGTTGAACCAGAAACCATAGGTTGTCCAGGTTGAGATGACAACTGGACATTGGGTTGCAAAATCTGTTGAGTTTGAGATGGTTCCCACACCATATTCATTCTGGAGTAAGGACCCATAACAGGTTGAGCATACTGAGGACCATAAGCAGGTTGAGTGTAGGACTGATAATTGAAAGGTACATTTCTAGTTCCTTGAACAAATGGTTGACCAGAAGGTGGTTGGAAACCTTGAGATTGGTACTGACCTTGAGGTTGATAACCTTGAGGCACATATTGGAACTGGGGTTGACCTTGAGGCATATATTGAGTTTGGGGTTGACCTTGAGGCATGTACTGTCCCTGAGGTATGTACTGACCTTGAGGTTGCCCCCCATGCGGAATTTGACTGCCTTGAGGTTTCCCCCCAGGCAGTATTTGACTGCCTTGAGGTTGCCCCCCAGGCGAAAATGGATTACCTTGAGGTTGCCCCCCAGGCGGAATCTGACTACCTTGGGGTTGCGGATTTGGAATAGCACTAGACATCATAAGAATTTCTTCTACACTCAACGATGGAGTTCCACTATGACCAGTTGATATCCCATGTTCGATGGGTTGAGGAGACGCTCCAAAAAAAGTACCAGAAACCGACTGATACCCAGACAAAATAGAAGGACCACCATATAAAAATGTTTCCGGATTTTGGGAAAACATGGATGACTGGTTTGACATATTCGAATGAGGATAATAACCTTTGGGCGTTGGATGAAAAGGAATACGAGGTGGTGAAGCAACGAGACCCAAATTTTCTAAAAAGTTCGTCAAAGATACGTACCAAGCGTCACTTCAAAAAGGACTGTAAAAGATAGATTCACGCTCCCTAAGTTCTATAGTCAGTTGATTTTCAAGGGGAGTTATATCCTCATCTAGAATAACAAGTTCTTCAATGGAAATTAGTCCAGACGGAAGATTCTGGGTAATGACACTTCCTACCCTGGGTGAACCAGGAGCACTAGAAACTGGAGAAGCAAATCCTGAGGATGCAGTAGCAACAAGTTCAGTTTCGGGTTCAGAAATTTCAGGTTCCTCAACTAATTCACCAGTAGAAGAAAAACTACTAGTAAGCTCAGAAACTGAAAGTGGTTTAGAAATATACTCTGTTGCTGGAATTTGATAATCAGGATGAATAACCAAAGATGATTCTCTGGCCTCTAGTGACCCAACTCTACTTTCACTAGGTGTGACAAGAGCTCTTAGCCCTTCAAGCTGACTTGGTGTATATTCGGGAGGCTGCCCCCGAAGTCTACGGGATGGTCTCGGTAATTCAGCCACGATTAATTAATTAATTACTTCACATGAAAACAAAGAAAATCTCAAGAAAACCACCTAAAGTCTCTAAATAACCAAACAATTGAATCACACACCTAACAATCTAAGAGTTCAAACCACACACAAATAGTATTCTTCCGTACGAAAAACACTAGTTGGTGATGAAATCCAACCTCGTAGAATTCAATACAGAATGGCGGTTGGAACAGTTACCTTGACAACCTGCTTAATGAAACAGACTGGCACAAGTTTCTCCACAAAACCATCTCGAGTGAAGATAACCCCCCAGAGAGTCCAAGTGAGTCTAGTCGACGTCTGCTCCAAGTACAGTGGGATCTTCCCTTCACTGTCACCTTAGGAAGAATCCTAAAGATTATGGCCACTAAGGTTACCAACGGAAACAAATATACCTGGGGGAACAGTCTACGATCCGATACGCACGCAAGGGCAGAGTAACAAAGCTCAATCCCCTTGAAGGCTCCTTGACATAATCCAAGGTTTACCAACAAGTGACCCCAGGCTCCTCGACAATGGTCAATTTGAGGTTTACCCTTTTTAATATGTAAATATCTTCTATCGTTCCCAATGAGGAAGGATTGATTACCTCACTGGTTCAGATATGATCTTGTGCTTCTCCTTTAAGAGGAGATTTCCCAGAGCATAGATGTAACAATTGGATTTTCTTCCTACCACAAGATCAACTACTTGTTTGTTTTACCTATCTTGGAGAGTTAATTACTCCCTACTCCAAGATACTAGCCTAAGCTATGTTGGTGAATAAGAGCCCTAGAAAATAAAAAGATTGCTAGATGAATTTTAATTAAGCGTTAATTGGTTGTTTCTTAAGTCAAAAGGTATGGAGATGAAACTTTTTGGTGTGAAGACTCGACTCCAAAACGCTAAAAAATGCACCTAAGATGATCAATTCTTTTTCTTTTTCAATGAATATCTAGCTAAAGGAAGAGTTGATAATGCAATTCTTGAAAACAAAACTTTCCTTCAACATATAAACGAAAAGAAAAACTTTTTTGTCTTTTTCAAAACACTCAAACGAAGCTACTAATTATGCTCACGAAAAAAATCCCTTTTCGTTTCAACACTCAAAACTAGAAAAACATTTTTTCCAAAAGAGAAACTAGAATTTCTAGAAAACACACTCAAAACTATGAAAAAACTAATCTTGAGATCTAACTTTTTAAAACTAATTGAAATAAAAGCTTCAAATGTTTTTTAGGATGTTTTTACTTAGTTATTCAGCAAACTAAGGATTAATTCGTTCAGCGAGACAAATAAAAAAAAACACCCAGCTATGTTTTTTATAAAAAATGAAATCCACAACTTATGACAAAGTTCATTCAAAGTTATGAAAAGAGAAACAAAATCGATTTCTCACCAAGGAAGATCTCACAAACCAGCCAGACTTATCAAGAAGACAAAAGATTCCAGGGTGATCTAAGGTCTCTTAGGCTTCTAAGCTTCAAGTCACTACAAAGACTGAGTGAGGACCAAACCAAGCATGCAAAAACTTCTAGAAATTCATTCAAAACACAACACCAATGGAACTTACCTATGAGAGACTCTTAACAGGATATATGTAGATCTAGGCAAATGATAAAAGTAACAGAAATAACCTAAAATAAACTGGACAAAAAGATTTCAAGATTTTCAAAAATTTTGATAGGGTCTGTAGGCCCCCAATATAACCAGGTGTGGTACCACTCTGTGTAGTAAAGTAACAGTGCGGACAAATCCACACTGTAACTTAAACAGAACGTGCGGTCCTCGTAAAAATTTCTAAAAATTAAAAAATCAATCCAGGACTGACAAACTACCCAATCCCACACACATAAAGTAAAAAGCAAAAACAAAAGATCAAGTTTCTCAAATGAAAGATAAAGGAAAATTAAACAATCAAATCCCGTCCCCAACGGAGTCGCCAATTTATTAAGCGGATAAACCGTTCTTGCAAGACAAGACTGATCTCCCTAGTATCAATTGATATCTAGCAACAAGCAAGAAAAACAAATCTACTTTTCTCTAAACATATTTCAATTCATTAATAAACACTAAGAGGTGTTTTAGACCCTACCTTAAGTCCAACGCTAGTTTGTGGCAGCTTTTCTCCAACAGCTTCAAAGAGTTTCCTTTAAATAACCCGCAAATACAAACAAGCACACATCAAAGAACACCTGCATAGCTAATATAATAAATCATGTTCATCATAGTGATCAAGGAGTCTATGAAATAAACCATTAAACAAAGCTTATTAAGAAAAATAAGTTTCATTGTATTAACTTTGAGAAGAAGAACTTTACAACCTTGGTGCCTTGATGCTGTACAAGCTCTTCCCAGGGTCCAGGTGGGAATCTCCTCTACTTTGACAAACCCCACTATCTCCCAAATGATATAAAAAGGGTATGTGATCTTTCCTCTCAAAATCTCAATTAGGAAGACTAAGTTCTAGCAGCATATACCCTCAAAAATATTCAGCTTTCAACCTCCTAAGTAACCAGCCCAAAGCTTCATTTTATAGTGCAAGGGAAGGAGGTTACAGGTCGACCATTGAAAGGATAGAGTCCTCCTTCAAGGGGATAAGCCCCTCACATCAAGGGGTATTCTCCTGAAGGAATGGGACGCATGCACCCTCAAGGAGCGAACTTGCCAGTGCAAGATTCCATCTAGAAGCTTCCAGAATTGACTCAAAGTGAGTTTTTAATAATAAACTCGCACCTTTTTAACTTTTACAGGTGTTCACACCCATATATGTAGATACAGATTGGTCAGGTGCACAGGGGACATGACCAGTGGGTGCGGCACCACAGGTAATGCTAAGAGAAAGTGTGAAACCAGAGTTTTATAGATTTATAAGGTCTTTCTCTCATTTTCAAAGCTCGATATGTAGAGCTGAGGTTTAAGACTTGCAAAGGAGGTATGTATGAGTGATGATAGAATCATATTGATTACAGAAAGTCATGTTGACAATTTTTCGTGTAACAGGATTCAATGACAGATTCATTTCAATGCATTTCTATAAGACTTTGCAAATATTAGAGAGAGCTTCCTAGAAGTCATATCCATAAGGAGTGAATTCATCCATGTTTATCTTAACAGTGTCATGAACAAGTTCAACAAAGTTACTTAGAACTTCCCTCTGGAAAGTAGTAGGGGCATTGCACAAACCGAATGGAAGGACCCTATAAGAAAAGGTACCCCAAGGACATGTGAATGTGGTATTATCTTGGTCCTCAGGGCTGATCCGTATTGGTTGTATCCACTAAATCCATCTAGGAATGAGAAGAATTTCTTCCCTGCAAGGTCATCTAGGACTTGGTCAATGAAGGGCAAAGGAAAATGGTCCTTCTTTATAGCCTTGTTAAGTTATCTATAGTCAGCACATCCTCCATTTCCCATTTTTCTTTTGGACTAAAATGAGAGGGGACACCCACTCACTATTTGAAATGGGGTATATGAACGCCGCATCTCGTAGTTTTTGTAACTCCTCTTTCATTATTTCCTTAAGAGTTGGTTTCATCCTCCTCTAGGGTTGGCGCACAAGCTTGCATCCCTCTTTGATGTAAATATGATGAGTACGAGCTGAAGGATGCACACCTTTCATCTCCTTATAATCCCAAGCAAAAGCATGCAGGTGTTTCCTCAACACATTGCATAATTGTTATTCCTTCTCAGCTAAGAGAGATGGGTTGATCTTTAAAGTTATGGATGGTCCAATTTCTATAATCTTGACATGTTCTAGGATAGAGTTAACAGAGAAAAAATTAGTCCAAGGACTACTCTCAGATTCTTTCAATAGTTCATCAACTGGTATGGTAGTCGGAGGATGATTTTGTAAGATATGATCATTAAGGTAATCTTCCAAGTTGCCCCACTCCTATAAAAATATTTAGAGTGCAGACTTGGTAGAGGGATGCTTGATAAAATTATTCCTCTTCCTCATCCTTTAAACATAAGGGCATATCATGCTCAATAGAAGGTTGGGCACGAGGATACAACACAAGTTGTTTTGATAAATGTCCATTATTAATAGTCATGTTCCCAGCCTTGCAACTAATTTAGGCATCAAAAATGACCATCCAAGGTCTTCCTAGGATGAGAGGATAGCCAGTAAACTTGGCTTTGGGCTGGAGAACCAGGAAATCACTAGGTTATTACCAAGGGTCAATTGGGACCATCACATCCTCAATAACTCCCTTAGGGGATACTGTGGATCTGTCTACAAGATGCAGTACTGTAGTAGTATTTATTAAAGCCCCTTGGAGGTTGATATTTGACATGGTTTCCTTGGTCATTATATTGATTTCAGACCCAAGATAAATCAAGGTATTAGGGGACCATAATTCCATCAACATGCACATCCACTACTGGGATACTAGGATCCATGTACTCTGGGGAGATACTCTTCCTAGCATCATATTAGATAGATGTCCAACAATATTTTTTATGGGGGTATCTCTTCTTCTTCTCCTAGGCTTTTTGAAACATTCCTCCTAAATAATATTGTTGTAAATGGGAACATCTTTGATGGCCTCGAGAAGGGGTATCTTGACACAAAATTTCTTCAATTCTCCATGAATTTCATCCTCTTCTTGGGTTTGTTGTTTAGGGTGGACCAAACTTTCAGGATAAGGAGTTGCATTAACTTGAGGGGCACTTTCTTCCTTCTCTTATTCAAGCTCTTCAGGTGGGGAAGTTGGTTGATTATCTGGGAGTACCTTCCCAGGCCGAACATTTATCTCTTGAATTTTCACAACATAGGCAGGATAGAATGTCTCCCCACTATAGACCTGTTGTGCATTCTTACTGTTCGGATTCAAATTAGGTTGAGTAGGAATTTGAGGTTTCTTAGGTGGGGTGTGGTGAGTTATTTGTGGTTGAGGTTGTGGTGGAGATATTAAAGTAGGAGGTTGGGTTGTCTGAGGCCTCCACCCTTGTGAGGGGTTACCCCACTGGAAAGATTGAGGTGGATATCGATGGAAAGGAGGGTGAATAGGATGAGGAGGATACTAAGGGGTATAAATCCAAGAAGGTGGTGTGGGACATGATGGATGATTGAAAGAGTACCAAGGCTGAAAAGGTGCATTCTGATTTGGGTTGTAATGATGATAGTGTGCACCTTGTATGCCTTGTTGATATGGTCGAGGACATTGAGGCCTCCTTTGGTTAATGAAACAGAGTTGCTCTGCACTACCTTCTGTGCATTGGTATACAACTTTCATACCTGACAGAGAGGGATATTTGTATGTGGCATTATTTTCTTCACAGATAGAGTAGACTTCTATGACATTTAGAGGGTACTCATTCCTAGGGTGTCTCTTAGTGCATCTAGGACAAAAGATAGTTAGTGCCCTTTCTGCCTCCTCTTGCTTCCTTTTTATTTTCATAATATCCATTTAAAAATAAACGGTATGCAACATTTCACTTTTAAAATCCTCCAACATACTTCTTATCGCATGTTTAATGGATTTTGTTGAGGGAGAGGAACTGGCCAAGCCTTGGCTAGACCTACCCTTTTTCCTAGCAGCTCTGGAGTGATTCTTGAATATAGTTTTGATGCCATCATAAGGAAACTAGTAGATATATCCTATAGACATCATGTTGATGGTTTCCATTACATATTCCCTGATCCCTCAAAGAAGAACTAGATTTAGTGACTCGGAATCAAGGGTGCAATTGGCCCTCCTATAATTGAGTTGGAATCTTTCCTCATAGTCCTCTAAGGATTCATCAGGTCCGATAATCATCTTAAATATTTCCTCCTTTGTCTCTTTGGACCTACAATAATCCTTGTATTTTTCATTGAAGACTTCTTGCATTTGGGCCCAGGTAGTGATGTTGCCTCTAGGTAATCCCATAACCCAAAGCAAAGTTGTATCTTTGAGGGTAGATGGAAGCAACTTCAGCTTCTTTCAGAGGTGCAGTCATAGGTCTTATATAAAACAACTAAATCAAACATGAAGGTGTCAGGATCCTCAAAGGTTAGGCCATGGAAGTGTGGAAGGGCAACATGGCTCATATTCTTCATTCTAGCCTCTCCATTGGTTTCTCTAATAGGGAAAAAATCATTGTTCCTATTTTCAATGATGGTTTGGGTAGGTGAGATAGGTTATTCTTACCCTATTGGCTCTTCAAAAATTTTAACATTTTCACCTAAAGGGTCTTCTAAATCCCTTGTAGTTAGATAGGGAAGTTCATAGTCACTGAAGATGAATGAAGGTTGACTGCTTGAGGGAGTGGGAGCTTTTGGAAATAACTTCCCTTGGTTATCCCTACTCCTATGAGGCATGAAAGAACTAGCTTTGTTTTTAGGATTTTTTCAAAAATTTCAAAATAATAAGATTGATGCAAAAAAAAATAAGTAACATATAAGTAGAAACAATACCTACTTAAACACCTCCCCGACAACAATGCCAAAAAGTGACGAGCCCTAGTATTGCACCAAGGATGTTGCAACTCCGGAGGGCTTCTCAACTCAAATTATCAACCCGGGGTTCGTACAAACTTAGAGGTGATAGTGCTATATGCACAACATGTTAGGTCTCACCCTCAATCATGAAATCAGATCGAGGTGTTCAGAGAATGATTGAAAGCATAAATGAGAATGATTCTAACTACAAAGGTGAAAATTCCATTCATTAAATGTAAATGTTAATTGAAATTGCACGAAAGGAAAAGGCTAGTCTATTTGCAAAAGTAAATCATGCTACTTTATTGGAACATTTAATCAAACCAATAAACTAGTTGTATGCATCATTTATCTACTCACACTTGCTTTAAAATAAGGAATCCAATATTTAACATGTCTATAAAGAAAATTATTAATTCTAACTTTTTTTTTCTATATGATGGTTGTAGTGAGGAAAGGATGAGGTTGGAGTAGTCCTAGAGTCTTCCATAATCATCAAATCACATTTTCGGGGCCATTATTTAACTTAAATATGCTAGGATCAAAGTATGGAGCAAAATTGGTTGAAGAAAACAATGCTACAGGTTTGCTACATGAGGTCCTATATTGCTACCAGAGGTCTTGTTTTGCTACACGAGGGGGGGTAAAAGAGCCTTTTGAGGGTAGAAATGGTGGCTTTAAGGTAGAATAAGGTGGATGAAGGTACGAGGAGGTGAATGAAGGGTGTGGGAGCCCCTTATCCAATCTTAGGACCTCTTAGAGGTCTATCTTGCACCAAAGTTGATGCCCACGACGTCCTTCATTTACCTTAACATAGTGACTTCAGAGGAAGATTTGGGAAGCAAGGTGAGGTGCCTAGGAGGAATATGGAAAGGATCAGGTGAATATGGAAAGGTGTACCCACCCCTACAAATCAAAAAAGTTCCTGCAACTAGTCAAATACATGCATCAAATGACCAATAATGCAGTGAGACAAATTAACATGGAAAAGATGAGCTAAATTTGATTAAAATATATTCTATCCCACAACACTACTCTAATCACAAAGATAATGATACTAACTCCTAAGTTTCAGAAAGTAAGCATGCAAAAGGATCGTAAACTAATGTTTATCCATTTTCAAGAAATCATAAACACATACTTTTGGATTGTGATTGTAGATATTTTTGAAACACTCTTCTGATAAGAGAGGTGATAGGAAAGTCTGCAATTACAAGTTTTTGTGATATAGCTTCTATTGAAACAAGGAAGGAATTGCACTACTTTGAACAAGAACAAGAAATAAGTACAAGAGATGGACTAAAGCCTTTGGGTTAGGCCCAAACCCAAGGGATTCAGCCCTCCAAAACTAACTCAGATGTAGATCAATGGTAAAATTCTCATTAACATAAAATAATAGCCTCATGCATCATATCAAAGTTAAGAATAACAATTTCAAGCAATAGGCTCTTAGTATCTACTCCTAGCTACAACAAAAAATCCAATCCTAATGAGCCTTTCAATTGGTTTATTTATACAAAAAGTAATTGAGGGACAACTCCCTTGAAAGGAGGAATTCTCCCCTCCGAAATCTTGTAGTTTGTGGATTTGGTTCCTCTTGACCTTGTCATGTACTTGGAGTTCCTCGACTACTAGTGAATTCAAGTTGTTGGTGAAGATGTTTTGATCTAAAACTGAGTTAGGGAGTGAATGAGGTGGACAAACCCCCTATATTCTCTCTATTTGCCTCCATCAAGCCCCTGCATGGTGAATATCTCCAAAAATGCCTCATTTTCTTGAATATCAACCACATTAGGCCACACAATATGACAAACACCCTTTAGTCTTCTTACTAAGCATATTATGGCTAAAAATGTGAATTAATGCGAGAAAATGAGAGTTTTAAGGGTTGGAGGATAACACAATGAACCTAAAAATGTACCTAATGATGGGCCCCATCACATACAATAATATCGAAGCCCCTACAATGACATGCACAATTTTTCATCAAATGATAAATCAAAGACACGGAAGCACAATCATGGGCACTAGATGGATCCACTAGAAAAATTACACCCATAGGGTTTTCATCCCTATGGTCAAACTAGAAGTGGCCTCACCAAGTTCTCAACAAAGACAAAATAAATAGACAACTCATGATGCTTCAAATGCCTAGCTCATATCCCCTTTTATAGGCTTGATGTACTCTCTAGAAACCTTATTTTATTTTTTCCCTCGAAAAATGAAGGCAAATACCATGGGCAGATACCATGGTCAAATACCACAGTGAATACCATGGGCTGATTTTGTCCATTTTTACCATATCAAGAAAAGGGAATATTACAAATCCCCACACCCCAAAATTGCTTTCCCTTAAGAAATCCACATTTATCCATAGAAGACACATTTCTATACTAATATGAAGATACCATACAAACCTTTATACTACCCTATGATTCCCTACTAAACGAACATCAATGGATCCTTCGATACCTAGATCCCAAACAATCCTCTAACTAATGTTGCCATTAATAGATCCACCTAGATCACAATGCCACCTAAGTCACAGGACCTATGGGTTATGATACCACCTCATCCCTCCATAATAGTCTATGCCCAAGGGCCCATGATGTGATATGCCCTTGGATAAGAGCATCCTCCTAAGAATTATCCCATGAATAGAGTAACTACTCATAATATCTCACCAAGCCACCCCATGGGAAGGATGAATACCTGCACATGGAATACATCTACTTTGTTGATGTTGCTTGATGCCCAACTCATGTTGCTCCACCTAGTCACTCAACATGATCCATTTGGAAAAATCTGCCCTACACTCCCTAATGTATAAAGGTGGGTTGGTAATGTTGCAAGTTATATCTATGTACTCTTGTAGAGAGCTACTCTAGAACTCCCAACTATACTCATCTTGCTTCCTTATGAGGGAATTGAGTCATTCCTCAACACTAGACAACTTGAATGCTAACTCGACACATACTCTTATGGGCTCCTCAATTTTCATGTTCTTTTATAAGACAATGCCTCAGACTATTTGAATCCTGTGATTCAACATCATAAGATATTTCTTGAAATGGTTAATATTTCCCCCAACAATCCTCTCCTAGAGGTTTTGGTGCCTCGTTGAATGTCTCTGCATCTGTTTGCACTAGATGACCAACTATCACAAATTCAACTTGAGCCTTTGAACAACTCTTTGGAAATGGCCCATCTTGCATATTATGTTTGTGATGTTGTCCATCATGATCACGCTCATTATTGTGGTTTACTACTACTGGCTCCTTAAATATCCTTGAATGCCTTCTCCTTGGCCTTCTCCACTTGTGGGGACAATTTGTTGTTCATCCTCTCCAGTTGTCAAACATGGATGTTGTTAACACTCAGGTTGTCCCTAGGCTCCTTCAGGGATACGACCGAGGTAACCACAAACCAAGCTTTGGACTGCCGGTCCTAGCCTACCAGCAGTCAGAGAGGGCTCTCTCTTCGGGATTTAGCTTTGTTTTAGGGAATGATCTTAGGC
>APFE030487181.1:67871-115437 GCA_000404065.3 Pinus taeda | reverse complement strand
ATGATCAGAATTTTGCAGCCACCACACATACAACTCATCCATTCCAAAGGGTAAGTGAAGGTACGTCATTTTCTAACTTTTGACCATAGAATTCCATAAAAAGCTAGAATGATAATTGTTGGAAAAATATTTCTCTTCCTCATTTCATAAAATTGCCAATACCATCAGTTGGGGGGGGAATACAATCATTTTCATATCTTGCCATTTCCATATCATATTCAGGAGCTCACATACTTCCAACAGATACTAACTATTACATTGTTATTATGAGCATACAATGGCTTTTCAAAAAAAAAAAGTTCTTAAAGGATAAATTGGATACAAACAAAAGCATGGTTGTCACACAAGAACCAACCATCATGCAATCCAATAAAGATATACTTTGCAACAATAATCAAAATATCATTATGCAAAGCTCAAAGATCAAAATAGGAGGCAACAAAAAAAAAATTGGTTATAACACAAGAACCAACCATGTTGCAACTCAAGTAAAACACTTTGCAGAAATATAAAGTTTTCAGATGATATCATGCAAAGTTAAGCCAAAGCTCAAGGATCAAAAGAGTTAATGTCATATATATTGCATGAGGACATGCAATAGCTTCAGTTGGGGGGTATGTTGAGTATTGAAAATGTCATTCATTTCCATTACACTTTCACTATTATGTCCATTATATCATCTCCATTTCACTACTAAGTCACCACATTCATCCCACTTTCATTATCATTGGGTCACATTTATGTTTTTCTAATCTTTATTAATTATAAGCCTTTTAAGTGAATTTGTGGTTAAAAATTAGGAAATAATGTGCATAAGCTTATACCTAACCAATGGGTTGAGATTGTTGACATGTGTAGGTTGAAAGGAGGCTTCTAGAAGACCCTTATGTGGCACTCTAAGGCCAAATTCGAATTTGAGTGGAAAGAATCATGGGATCATGAGGATATGTGTCACATCTCCTAATTGTATTGTAACTCTAAAAATCATGTTCCTTATCAGTTCCTATTATGATTAGGACTCTAGAGGTAGAGGGAGAGCTTCATGGATTATCATTAATGAGATGACTCTCATCTTTTTGTATAAATAGGAGATCTCTCTCCTTCATTAGTTAGTTCTTAAGCTTAGCTTATGAGAGTCTTTTTAGTCATTTTAGTCCCTAGTTCTTAAGATTGTAGTTCTTCCTTGATGGCTTTTGAAAGCTTTGGAGAACTTTGTTGTACTTTTTACTTTTGAAGAATTTGAATAAAGCTTTGATGTTCTCAACATGGAAGGAGATGTGAAGTAGATGTCATGGAGCACATTAGAATGTAAGGTAAAGTAGATTTCATTTTGTAAATATTGCTTTGTAGAATGTAAGGTAGAATAGATTTCATTTTGTAAATATTTCTTTGATTTGATTTCATTACTTTCAAGTTTGATAGATTAGATTTTTCATTCATGCAATTTTAATTCATGCAAGTGTGTTCAATTTTGCTTTGATTTCATAGGTGGCAAAGGGGCCCCTGCCTTGTATAGTTGTCATTTAATTTTGCATTTAATTTTGTTATGCTTATGTATATTAGCTGTACATAAATTGCTTTCAAGTTGATTGTAGATTAGTGATGCACATAGCCTTTTAATGACTAATGATATGATAGAATCATCTTGTCCTTTTGCTGGAGCAGCAAGGATACTGGGTCTCATAGTCACTAGCTCATTGTTTTGTTATTGCATTTTATTTTGATTGAACTAATGACATGATAGAATCATCTTGTCTTTTTGTTGAAGCAGCAAGGATACTGGGTCTCATAGTCATTAGTTCATTGTTTGGTTATTGCATTTTATTTTGTTTGATACTTTAGAAAACCAACAAGAACAAAACCCCAAAAACAACATAAACTATAAAACAACGAAGTAAGAGAAAGGTTAACTAAGCACATATAGTGCACCACACTTCATCAGTTTACGATACCCGGATTGATAATTTATGTAGAGCAATTTAAGACGTTAAATTGACTAGACACTTACCCTTCATGAAGAAACTCCCATTGTGTCCCTCTTCATGAGCAGATCAATTTCCTCTTGCACCATTTCCGCAGAAACTTCTATTTTGCCCAATTTACAAGATCGACGCTAATGGCCCTTGACTTCCTCACACCAATATGGGGATTAGCACTGTACCTAGAGCCAACCAGAGCGATTGAGCTTTGTTCCAATCACGTTGATCCTGTTATGGAAAGTATTTTAAATTAAGAGCCGAAGCTTCCAGCTCTAGATGCTTCGTAACGGAAGTCTGGTAAATGGTTTGGCTGGATGGGGTCAAGGATGTTCCATCTGCTATCCATTCATCCGTTATAAACCTATCTTTTTCCCAAGAACGAGCAAGTGTTGAAGTGTTAAGGTTGGTGTGCTAGTGCTATTTTGGTTTGGAGTAAACAACAAGCTATTCATAGTTGTAGCTCTCTAGTTGTGTGAGAGAGAAGTGTGATTTGGTTTGGAGTGAAGCATAAAGGGAAGAGAATTAAAACTATTGTTGTTGAGACCATCATGGAATGCTATCAGAAGTGATTACAACCATTTATTTTCTGCATAGAATCTGGATGACTCCCCGGCTTCATCGCTTCCTAAGACAGTATTCGCCTTGATCCGCTAAAATTCGAGGCCATTGTAAATTTACCCCTCCATATTCACTGCACCAACTCTAGAGCCTACAAGGAAAGGAATTTTTTCTCCGTCGTTTTATACCCAATTATGCTAGGCTTGCTATAGGGTTTACCCGATTGCTAAAACAAGGAACGCCCTTTGTATGGGATGAGGTGACTCAAAACTCTTTTGATGATCTCAAGGTCATCCTTCTAACTGCTCCTCTATTGCAGCCTCTGGATTATTATCGAGATTACTTCCTTTACCTAGCCATGGACCCTAGCACCATTGTTATGGTCTTGGTCCAAGACAATGACGAAGGAAATGAACATGTCATCTACTACCTTAGTCATAACCTCCTCAACACTAAAATGTGTTACGCACATGTCGATAAGTTGGCCTTGGCTACCATCCAGGTTGTCCAACACTTTTGGCACTACAATTTTTTGCACACGACTATAGTGATTTTTGAATTCAACCCCATGACCTATGTTGCGACTCGTCAGTTTCTTGGAGGAAAATATTATAATTGGATCATCATACTGCAAGAATTTGATTTGGTATTTACTATTGCCAAATCTAAGAAGCCACTCGTTTTCACTGAATTGATTTGTTCCCTTCCCTCTAAGTCTCTCCCAGCTGATGCAAATGAACAACTTCATGATGAGACTCTCTTCCTTATTAGCACCCTTGATCCATGGTACGGTCATATGATCGTGTATCTCCAAACATCCACGTTCTGGTCTCCATTGACTAAGGATGATCACCGAAGGATTCTGCATCACTCCCAACCCTACCGTATTATTGGCGATACTTTATACCGGGTTAATGTCGATTCAATTCTTCGTTGATGCCTTATGATCGAGGAAGCTGAAAGAGTTCTCAATGATTTCCACTCCAGGGCATGTGGTGGTCATATGTCTAGTTACACTATCGCTCAAAAAATCCTTCGCGCTGGTTATTTCTGGCCGTCTATTTTTAAGGACTCCATCCTTGCTATTCGCAAGTCCCATGAATGCCAAATTTACCAATGCAAGATGCATGCACCACCCACTCACCTACACCTTGTCATTACCATTGGTCCTTTTTCCAAACGGGGCATTGATTATATGACATGTAACCCTTGTTCGGCCAAGGAGCATGGCTATATTATTGTCTCTGTGGATTATTTCACCAAATGGGCCGAAGTGATGCCTACATAATCTGCAGACAGTAAGACGATAACTCAATTACTTTTCAACCATGTTATTTTGAGGTTCGACGTACCTCAAGCCATTGTCATAGACCATAGCTCCCATTTTAGAGATTACATGATGGCTAAGCTGACATCTGCATTGGGCTTGCGCCACGTTGGCTCGACCCCATAATACCCTTAGGCCAACGGCCAAGTTGAAGCCGTGAACAAGGTTTTAGTTACAATGCTTCAACATACTATTGGGTTGCACAAGTCGAATTGGTATCTCATGCTCTTTTGAGCTCTGTGGTCTTACCGAACCTCAACCAAAGACTCAACTAGTTTCACACCATTTCAACTAGTCTATGGTCTAGAAACAACATTGTCAATTGAATGCAAGATTCCTCAATTCAAGTTAGCTATTGAACTCCTCCCTGAAAAATCACCTTAGGAGGAACACATCTTATATTTAGAACAATTGGATGAGACTCATTGTCTCGCTGCCTTGGTCATCGAAGCACAAAAGGAATGGGTTAAGTCCCATTTCGATAAGTCAGTCTCCCTTCGCGCGTTCTCCGAGGGTGATTTGGTCTTATTATACGACCAATCTAATGATAAGTTGGGGGCACGCAAGTTCAAACCCATGTGCCATGGGCCCTACATTGTGAAACATGTTTTGCAAAATGGAGCCTATGAGTTTATTGATTATGAAGGAAATCCTCTAGGTAAGCCTCGAAACGGGATTTACCTCAAGAAGTTCTATGCTTAGGTCATCTTGCATAGTTACTTATGTACATTAGTGTGTCATTAATTTTTGTGCAGTGTGGTTTTGTGTGTTAGTTTTCAAACAAATTTCCTGTTTACTATGCTTTTCTTGTTTTGCAGATGTTTGTGATTCCTCACACGGTTTTACTGATGGTGCTTGTCGTAGTACCCAGAACCTATCATCTGTGGCATGGGATATTTATGACCCTAATGTTGAGTTGATTAACCTTCAAGGTGTCTATGTAGGTTGTACAAATAAGAACATTGTTGAATACAGTGTGGTCATTGAGCTGTTGTCAGAAGCCATTTCTCTTAACATTAGAGAGTTGGTTGTCAACCTGGATTCACAGCGTGTCGTCCTTCAACTCAATGGGAAATATTTCGTCAGAAACACTCAAATATTGGGAATGTATCTCCGTATTCATCTGCTGGAAAGACATTTTGATTACATTATATATCATCATATTCCTAGGCACATGAATACATTGACTGATGCATTAGCTAATTATGTGTTGGATAGGCATTTACAAAACATGTGAAAAGACAAAACAAACAATTTGTATCATATTAAGAATGAAAATATAGCATATATATATGGTGATAATTTTTGATACATCAAAACCCCAAAAAATAATGTGTGTCCAAAATAACATTGGCATCTTGCAAGCATCATATATCCGTGGCACGCAGGCCTCAAAAAATGTAAGTGTTGGACCTAGGAACTAATCAGCATGGAGATCATGGCAGCATGATACAGCTTGTGCAACACAAGTTAGTAATTGGCAAATCCGATCTTAGACTCTGACCGTGTGTCTCTGGTACTGACGAGGAATGTCTCCTACCCGAGCATACTTCAGGATACCATGAGTCAACCCCTCAAGGTTCCTCACAATCTCCTCCTTGTTTTCACTACCCTCTTGATAAGGAGCGACATCATCAATTGGGCGAGGGACTCACCTAGCTATTGGGGACATCCTAGCAGGCCACTCTGGTCGAACATCTACATTAACAAGAGAAATGTTATAAGAACATATATACCAAAAACAATTAAAAAATCTAAAAAAATAAAAGTTTGATTTTTTACCTTCATCATCAAAATCCTCTCCATCCAGTAAGGGCATGTATGGATCTCCATGGATGTCAATGCCACTCTATGGCCAGTCCTTCATGATGATCTTCTATCGTCGTAGCCATGAAAAGAATGTAGGTATGTACGACATGTGCTGAGGCCCAGTGATCCTGCGCATAAAATGACTAGAGCGGGCCATCCATGGATCACGTGGAATAAGAGGATCTACCTCAGTCAGCTGATACTAGAACAATGGCACCCATTCCAAGAATAAGGTCACGAGCACAGATCCGAAGCAAAATTGCTTCAGATTCCCCGCCTTAGCTTTTGAAAGCTGGCGCTTTATGTTGATCTTCATGGCCTCTTCCCAGTTGAAGATTGTAGGTGTTGTACAACCAATAGCATACAGGAACTTCATCTTGTTGGTCTCATGTTCTGCCTGGGACCCCTCCACTCTATTGATGGTCAACATAAGCACTCTCAGTGTTAGATCTCAAACACTAGAAATCTCAATCTTCCCACTCTTGGATTTCATGGCCTCAGGGCAGTGTTTAGCAAGCAATAAAAATATTCTTGCCCCGATCGGTCGTGACCCATACAAGTTGACTGGCTCCCCTCTTTGGGACAGTCTAGTGATGAAATATGTATCTGAAGTTTCCAACTCCAATTCCTGGTCACCAATGACAAATATTTCCTGATTTTTGTCCCAAAGACTAATCAGGTACCGAAGCATGTCAGGTTGGGCCTGCATCCTGGGCATGAGGAAGAATTTGAGGAGCCCACAAGCCCTCAAAGCTTCTAGGAAATTTGGATCATTCAATGCATGGTTGTCCACATCCTCATGTTCCCGTTCTTTCCAGTCCACCATTTTCAGCGATTCTTTCTTGTAAAAGCCATTAATTTGAGTCAACAATCATGCTTGGCCCATAAATTTTAACTTTTAACAGTGATTTTGTGAAGAAATGGAGTTTCTTTTCCCAATTCACGGCATCAACACACTTGTTTTAAAAACAGTTGCATCGACAGTGCGACAGGCTTTGTTAATCATCCTCAGCTAGCGTGATTCCGTGCCCGAAAGTCGCACCGACAGAGGGTGAAATTTGTTTTGCAAAACCTACCCAAAAAACCAAAAAAAATGGTTAAAAACATTACTAACATATATGAAAATGGAGCTCAAGGCTTTGGCTCTTACCTGTAATTGGCGGCTTCGCAAATAACCTCCCGGGTCTCCTGCAATTTGCTCCGGAACAATTAGGGAAAAAGTGAGTAAAAAGTCTTCACAACAAGGTAAAATGGTAAATGGTAAAAATGTTTAAAATGGTAAATGGTAAAAATTTATTTACTTTTCTCCTTTTTATTCATTTTTTCATCAAAATATCAGGTTTTTGTAAATGTTTTAACCTATTTTGCCTCAAGAAATAGATAATACACTTTACCTGTTTACGCAGCGGTAGGTGATGGATGTTCAACAATGATGACGAGTCACGTTTCAACTCTTTTCTTGACTCTTTAAGCTCATATGAAAATATTGCCGAGTATTTTTCCCTTTTTACTCGTAAAATAGAATAAAATGGGGGGTCTTCTTTCAAGCTCTTTTCCAACCCTTCTAAAGTGAAAAGATGGTCAAGCCCTTGTCGTTTCGAACTTGTTAACGGATGCGAAACATCATGCACCAAGTACAAGTTTACCATTTTTTCGGGCTGGGAGGCACTATTTACAAAAATGGTACTCCTTCACTGACATGGTCAAGCGGTTCTCTCAAGTATTGTTTTCTACCTTTGCGGGCTCGAGAGACACAAATGTACGAAAATGGACCATGTGGAGTTTTTTTTCCATGTCTTTTTCAAACTCTCTAAACATGAGAAAGATACCGAGTTACACCTTTGTCAGACTCGTTAAAATATTAAACGACATCGGATTTGTCATCATGACGAACATGAGCTTCTTCTTCCTAGATCTCGTTAAACTTACTAGGTTGGATTCATTTGACAAATGAAATTACAGTGCAAGCATATGCTATCTCCTTCAATCTTGCGATTAAAAAATAATTAGGGTACCTGCCAGAAATGGTGGGGAAAAATTTGGAAATCTAATCAATTGTGTCAGCAGCTCACTCTTGAACATGACACCTTCTACTTCGTGTCAGGTTGGGATATCCTCCTTTATATCAGTGACCTTCCTAGGTTGGGCCGTTCATTTTTGCCTTCCATTTTATCTCTGCCACGTCATCATGACCACCGATCCTATGGACCCAAAAGCTACCAAACTTCCAGTTGTGTTGCTAATATGTTCAAGAGTTGTCCTTCTGCAATTACATTTACCTATGATTCTCTATCCAAAATCATTTTTCATCTTTTTTCTCGCATCAATGATGTGGGATACATTATGGCCCTCCTTCGACATGGTCGCTTTCCATTGACTTCAACTCATTATCTGGGAAGTTGACCGAAAGACTCCCTTCTAGTAACTTAGATCTTACATGCCCTAATGGCAAGTTCTTCACACTTGATGACAAGTTCACATCATTAGCTTTCGATCCAGTGATTTCATGGGTGTTCAACTTCAGTTCCTCTATTCACATTCCATGGATTGTGCTGATAGTATATTGAGGACCATTGTCATTATTGGTGGTTTCTCTCACGCTTGTTAACAATTTACATCATTGGCTAGTAATCAAGTGACTTTCTAGTATTTTTGACATCGACACACCTATTCAGATGTTAGAATTTGTAATTTGATCGGGTTATGTTGGAGTGAAAGACCCTAGACTCAGCTCACAAAAGTCCAGGTTTTGAAGTGATGTGACATGGTTATGTTGATATACATGTCCCTTTCAGATGGATGGCTACGACCATACGATGAGTTATCATATGTAATCCTTCTCATTATTGGATGGGTGTGACCATACCTTGGTTTCATTATGATCCTCTTTAACAGATGGTTGCACCCATGCCTAGATCCGTTTACATGATCATTCTCTAGATGGCTACATCCATACCATGATTCATGTATCATTTGACATAGTTTTCAGTTATGTATATATATATATGTACTTGCTTGTAGGTTTTCTGATGACGAACTACAGTTCCTCGCATTGATTCACAAAGCATTTCATCACTCACTCTAGTTCGGCCTTCACACTTTGGGGGGTATCTGTTACACAACATTTTGTCACTATCCCTGTACTCCCTATTCCTTGATCCTGGAGGACCTCTACAGTGAACCCTACATGCTTACCATTCATGAAGAAACTCCTATTGTGTCCCTATTCATGAGCAGATCAATTCCCTTTTGCACCTTTCCCCTGAAACTTCTGTTTTGACCAATTTACAAGACCGACACAAATGGCCCATGTCTCCCTTGCGCCGATATGTAGGGATTAACACTTTCCTGAGCACCAACCGGAGCGACTGAGCTTTGTTCTAGTCGCATCGATCCTGTTATGGAATTTTTTTTAAATTAAGGCCTGAAGCTTCCAACTCTAGAAGCTTCGTAACAGAAGTCTGGTAAATGGTTTGGTCGGATGGGGTCGAGGATGTCAGTTTGGGCTCCTTTCCCCTATAATGATGGAACTACCTCAAGAGAAGACCTTCTCCCATGAGAAGAGGATTCATCTCCTATCCATTCATCTTATATAAACCTCCCTTTTTCCCAAGCACAAGTGAGTGTTGAAGTGTTAAGGTTGGTGTGCTAGAGCTATTTTGGTTTGGAGTAAACATCAAGCTATTCAGAATTGTAGCTCTCTGGTTGTGTGAGGGAGAAGTGTGATTTGGTTTGGAGTGAAGCCTAAAGGGAAGAGGCTTAAAACTATTATTGTTGAGGCCACATGGAATGCTAGTAGAAGTGTGTGGGAACCTGCTCTTGTCAGAGGAGAACGACAACATCAAGACAATGGTTGTAATCTCTTCTTGATTCAATATATATGCAACTCTCAATCGATTTCCTACATGAATTTTCATCTTACATATTCATGGCTTAATGTTTCTTGACTTGTTAAGTAGGTTGAATTACAATTTATCTATTATCACTGTTGTTGTTTGTTGTTTTTTACTTTTTTTCAAGTCTTTGAAGAAGGAAGCAAGAGATAGCTAGAGCGAGCAAGCAAGGACATCATAAAATGAGATAAGTGCGCTAAGAGGTAGGTCCTCTTAGTTGGTTATAACCTAAGGAAATATTCCATAGAATTTATTTGTTGTGGCTAGACCCATTATCGGGCTAGAGGAATTTTTTTGTGTCCACACTTATAATTTTACTTCACCACACATTGTTATCATGTTTTTAATGAATTTTGAAAGTTTCAACAAGTCCTGGGCAGAGGCCAGGATTCTGGTCTAGAAAAGTGGCTTAAATTCTAGGGTCGTTGACATAGAACTATAAATTTTGGTCCATAGTCGCAGGGACATAGGCCTGTGAGAGCGACTTTGGGGTTTTTGGTTGATCCCTTTCCCATAGCATGAGAGAGACTATGGCCTAAGAGCTGCAGAATAGTAGTGGGAGCAAGGGACAAGCTGTCTAAGTGATTGACTTGTCTCTTGGGGGTTTTGTTGATGATTTTGGATGATTGTATGTGATGTTTAGTCTATTCCACTTCCTTAAGGTGACATAGAAGGTCGAATATGATTGTAGTAGCATCTATCCTCATGTTTACCCCTGTTGGCATGGTTACTTTGGGTAGACTTGGGAGGGGGAGATACATAAGACATGTGATGTATAAGGTTGCTAGAAAAAATTAACAATGTTTTTTCTTCTCTATATTTTCACACTCATGTTTGTTTGTTCAACTATGGAAAAAAATAAGAAAGTATAGAATGAAACCCCTAATCCTCCTAGTGGCCTAGTATGTGGCATAACCCGATAGCCAAATAGGGGTAAGATTTAACACCTTAAACCATCAATTAGGTTAGAATTTGGATCTTTTAGAGTCTTCTTAAAATTACACATGTGACCATCTCTATATGTATGAGTAAAGGGGGTTGATGATGCATCCTCTCATACCATGATTTTCAACTTGTGGGAAGCATAACTTTTGCATATGAGCTCTATTTGACACAATTTCTACCACATTAGAAAGGTATTTATGTGGAGAACAATTCAAAAGTGTTTGGGATAAGTGAGATATTTTTACCCCAAAGAGCATCATTTAATACCTTAAAATGGCACTGGAAGGTTTAAGATCTTAATTCTCCAAAATAGAAACTATCATCAAAATGGCCTTACCAGTTGACTCCTCCAATGTTTTCCACTATGAAACCATTTAGATAGATGAAAAATAATATAATGATCCAATCCAGATCATAGCTCCCCTATATGGAGACTTTTGGTCCCCAAAATCATTACTAAATAACGATAGGAAACTTTTCCTATACCTCCCCAAAGCATCATTTTTCTTTGTCTCAAATTTTTTCTTTCAACCTAATCTACCAAAGGTCACACTACCCATTTATTACAATTTTGGACCTCTTCTACAAAATTATGTCATATGCCAACTCTTCTTGAGCATTTGGTACTAATTCTTCTATGGAAGGTAGGATTTTCTCCTCTTGATCCAACATTGAAGGCTTATAGACATTGAGATTCTCGATAATCACAATTAAGTAAATGGGCATATATGGAGGTAAATTGAATTTCTAGGTGTTATATCACTATTTTTCAATATCTTGAAAGAACAATATGATAGATCATTGATCTTGGTACAAGGATCCTACAATTTTTCTTTATTCAATTGTAACCATACTATGTCTCCCACTCTTAGTAACTTCTTTGTTATGTGTTGATCATTCTTGGCTTCATATTTTTCAATGACCTCTTCAACATTTCCTATACTTTGCATGGATCTACACAATATTCTAACAATATTTTGAATTCTTAGTGCATCTCCTATGAGGTCTACCCTCTTTACTCATTGATTTTCACATACAACATTCAAGGGTGAAGTTGGATTATCTCTAAAGAAAGTTCCACAATGTAACTTACCAATATAATTGTAGACTAATTTATTATAAGAGTGGTGTATAAATACTAATTTTAAATCCATGTCTACACATGCTTTTGATTGTAACCCTTCAAAAGTTGCACCAAAGCTTTGTTGATTAATTATGTCCTTACATCTATTTGTTGTAAAACCCCTACGGTTCTACTTTTTAAACATTAACTATTTTTACCCATTGAACTATTATTGTATTGAATGGTTACAAAATCCATGATGGGACTTATGTGATGTTGTAATTATTTTATTATTATTTGAGATAATAAAACATTGCCTGGAAATAATTTAGGAAGGAGCACTAGAGTTTACAATACTTCTTGCCAACTTAGAAAAACTTGTTGGTGGTCAGGTCCATATGATGGACCTTCCCTAAAAGTATCCTAAAAATCCCTAGGAGAAAATAACTAAAAGAAATTAAATTAACATAATAGGAGAGAAATATTATGTTAATCATTTAGTTGGAGAGAAATACTAAGTGGGGTAGAAAAATTCACTTTGTGAGAGAAAGACATTCTTAAAAGAGAAAGAATTTTTATTTTTTTTCAAAAAATTTAAAACAAAAAGGCTTAGGCAAAATGATGGCAGAATGTAGCACCCTCCTCCCACATGTACCCAAGTAACCGACCAACCGGGATAAGCATGTGACAAGAAGTTAATATGACATGACTCGACCTCCTAAGTCACCTTAGGGAAGTGGAACCGATGGAAACACACCATACATACCTTTCACATAAGCATCAAGACTCTTAGGAACCATCCCAACTTCTTAGATAACTAGCCCCTGAGTCCCACTAATTTTTTTGAACATTACACTCCTAGATGCTCCCTTAATATGGGCATGCATGCATCAAGAGGGCTATGGATGCTCCCATATCATGGTATGCCAACATCCAGGGACTTTTCTACCCAATGTTGTGCTTGCATCCTTAGGATTTGAGTGAATTTTTCAGGCCCAGAGTTGAGGTCACTACCCAGAACTGAATGAGAACTTTAGAACAGAAAGATAACAATGAGATGATTATACAAATGTAATTACTTAAATAAGGGCTTGATTGGACCCCTGCTAGCCATGAAAAGAATTTCATCAAACATGTCACAAATATGTAATCTACGTTTTAAACAACATATTTAAGCATAGGGGTCTCATACTCATCTGATAATTTCTAATAAGAAATGAGGCCTAAAAATGTTAGTTGATGTTTCATCCATTAGGCCATAGATACATTGTTCATTCATTTTCAGGTAAAAACATGATGAGAGCCATACATAGCCACTTTCATATGAAAATTCATAACCATAATAACAACAACCAAAATACCAAGAAAACAACAACCATATGATTCACATATAAACTAGTACAATACTCATAATATAACAAGGAGAAAAAACCTCATATTAATGATGCAAAGGGAAACAATTTATGGGACTTCCACAAATCACTCGATTGTAGAAATGGTTGAGCCAAATATTTCTTCATCTAGTGACCCTTATGCCATATTCCAAGCATGAATGTGGGATCTCATCAAACACATTAATCAAAAAACAACCAGGGCTTCTAGAGGCCAAACCACCTCAACCCATCAAACAATGATTCACCTCACAGCCGGACATCAAAAGACCATCATCAGATCGGTCTCTACCCAAGCCTTCCAAGGCTCGAGAGCATTTGTTCCCATCAAGGCTACAAGACTAGTAACTCAACCCATAGATTTCGTCGGGATCCAAAGTGTTTGTCTAACCAAGGCTCCACGACTAGTAACTCAACCCACCAAGGGCTCCATATTGTTTTTCCAACCAAGGCTCCAACACTGATAACTCAACCCAAGTTGTTACAGGGCTCCAGAGGATTTGTCCAACTAAGGCTCCAGGAACTAGTAAGTCAACCCAAGCTAAAGGAAATATGATAACCAACTTTAAAAACAAACAAATAAACCCACAACACCATGACTATCTAGGAAAGGGAAAGGCTAGGGAAATCCACCATTAATCCAGGAAAGCCTCCATTCCAGTGATAGATCATCATGCCAAAACTAGTGAGGAAAACATACATGCAACTTGGTACCTACAAGAAAAACCCAATGTAATTGTTGATCTTGATTCCCTCTTGTTAATTGCTACTCTTCCTTTGCCTTCCTTGTCCAAAACTCCATGTATTCCACACTCTCCAAGAGTCCTCCAAGAAAACTCTAAGTGTCCAAGAGTATGAGAGAGAGAGAGAGAGAGAATATAGAGATAGCTGCAAAAATAATCTGACAAAATTCTGTGTACTGATCCTCACAAGAATTTTTATTAATGAGGCCTCTATTTTCTTCATTTTCAATTATTTTCCTCCCCACATGCAACCTGTGACATTTCACCTCCTTTTTCTCAGAATTTCCATTATTTTCATAAATAAATGTGCCAAAAATACCATTTTACCTTTCCAAAGTCGTTTCCATTGCCTTTGCCAATTTTCTTAGCCATTAATCAATCACAATTGATGCTCATCACTATGGTTTTGCCCAACATTCAACTTGGACTAAGTGTCCCATCGACTGTGGTTATTATTTTTCCTTTATTAACTTTTATTACATGGAATTTTCACTAGGGTTGTTACAGACCCCCCCCCTTCATGGAACACCATCCTCGGTGTCCAACAACACTTATACCCACAATACTATTGTAAGGAAAACATAATTCCCATGGAGCTTTATAACTTAGCTCATTACAGTATTTACAATGATCATCCTGCTAAGAAGAAAACAACAAGACAACATAATATGTATAACATCATAATGACATGACAACCATACAACTTGTTGTAGTTTTATAGCATAGCTCATGGTGGTATTTATATCCATATACATGTGTACATATATGAAAACATCACCAAAGCATGTACTAAAACATATACCAAAACATCCGCTAAACCAATGAATAAGGAAGGATACATATCTTGCATCTGATCTGCCATCTCCCATGTAGTTTCATCATGCCCAAAGTGATGCCATTACACCTTAACCTACTCGATTGCTAGGTTCTGGATCATAAGCATATTTCTTTGCAAAATGCGTTGTGATTCTAGCTGAAATTTTCCTTCTTGGTCCACCTGCAATACAGACTAGTAAATCATATGATGAAAATATTTAACATACTTCTTAAGCAATGACACATGGAAAACATCATGGAATTTCATTGTCGGAGGCAGTGCGAGTCGATAGGCTGCTGGCCAAATCATCTCAATAATCACAAAAGGTCCACAAAACCAGGGTGCCATGTTGGCACATGATCTAATCCTCAAGGAACTATTCTTTAGTTTCATGTGCAAGTACACCTATTCTCCAACTTGGAAATCCTTCGAAAACCTATCCCAATCTACATAGCTCTTCTGTCTATCCTGTGCTACTTTCAAATTCTTCTTGATTACTTGCACTTCTTGCTCCATGTTTTCCAGCATGTCTAGTCCAATCAACACCCTATTAACTAGATCACTCCAATTAATGGGAGTATTACAATTTTGCCTAAACAATGCCTCAAACAGACTCATCCTCGAGGATTCCTGATACCAATTTTCGTAAGAAAACTCTACCAGTGGAAGGTACTCTTCCCACTTCCACTATTGCTGCATCACATACATGCTCACCATGTCCTACAATATCTGGTTGACCCTCTCTATTTGTCTGTCTATCTATGGATGATAAGATGTACTAAAGGCCAAATATTTTCCCCAACTTGTAAATAACACCTTCCAGAACTTGGAAATGAAATTCGCATCCCTCTCTGACACATTATTCTTCGGAACTCCATGCAATCTAACCATGTCCTTGATGAATAATTTTGCTATATCACTTTCTTAGAATGTAGACTTCACCAGAATAAAGTGCACTACCTTTGCAAACGTTCCCACCACTACCAAGATGGAAGCATGTTATCTCGTTGTCCTTGGCAAACCTGTGTAAAATTCCATGGAAGTGACCTCCCATTTCCACTCTAGAATCGAAATTGGTTGTAGCAGTCCACTTGGATGTTTACACTCCGCCTTCACCTACTAACAACCCAAGCACCTAGCCACAAACTCTCCTACATCCTCCTTTAGATTCATCTAATAATAGTATCTCTTCACTACTATCAGCATCTTCTGATACCCTGTGTAACATGAATATGGTTTCGCATGAAAATCCCTCAAGATCACCTTCTTGAGCTCACTGTTGTCCGACACATATATCCTGTCTCTAAACCTAACCAATTTGTCTGTCGTGAGATGATAGTCCACATATTGTGCACCTGCATCTGTACATGTACCTATACCACTGCATGTACCTATACCTGTACCACTTCTTGTACCTATACCTATACCACCACCTATACCTATACTTGTACCACTACCTATACTCTGCTGTAACCTGTGCATAATCTCCATATACCTGACATCCTCTTGCCCTGTCTACAAGATCCTATCCTATAAGTATGTCTGATAGGAGCTCGTACCTACTAAGAACATCTGCCACCATGTTATCTTTACCTTTGATATACCTGATCTCAAAGTCGAACTAACTGATTATGGTAAACCACTGAGCTTTCCTGCCATTCAGATTCAGTTAGTCAAATAGATACCGCAAACCACTATGATCACTCATCAATACAAAGCTCCTACCAAGTAGATAGTGCCTCCACATCCTGAACGCATGTATGATCATTGCCAACTCAATATCATGTGTGGTATATTCTTTCTCATGCTCATTTAGTTTCCATGACTCATAGCATACCACCTGTCCATCCTGCATAAGGACTCCACCAAGTCCTCTCTTGCAAGCATCTGTACATAATACAAACTTTTTGTCCGAATATGAAATCTTTAGCACTGATGCATGTGTCAACAACTGCTTAATCTGCTCAAAAATGGCCACACACTCCTCTGTCCATTCAAACTTCTTACCTTTCCTTTGCAATGATGTGATAGTATAAGCGATTTTTGAGAAGTTCTTGTTGAGCCTCCAGTAATAACCTTCTAACCTCATGAAAGATCTCAACTCATCCATATTCCTAGGAGATGCCCACTCCATGGTAGCTCTTACCTTTTCTGGATCCACTATTATGCCTCGCTTGGAGACAACATGCCCCAAGTAGTGTACCTCAATGTGAAATAAACTACACTTGTTGAGCTTAGCATACAACTAATGCTCTCTCAACAACCTCAACACTGCTACTAAATGATCGACGTGCTCTTCTTCATGTTTAGAATATACCAATATATCATCAATGAATACAATAACAAATTTATCCAAATACGGACGCAACACACTATTCATCAAGAACACAATTACTGATTAAATGAGAACTATTACCTCAAAACGAGTACTCTAGCCCAAAACCCCCAAAAAACATTAAAAAACAGGCTGAAAACAAAAAGTGTTGATGCTGGAATAACAATTTTTCTGGGGGGTACATTTTCAACATTTTTTAAAAATGGCAATAAAAACCAAATTTTTGTGTGCAAAAAACACGCTGAAAAAAATGTTGATGGTAGAATAACGTTTTTTTTATTTTCAGGGTTAATTTTCAACATTTTTTAATAATGACGTTAAAAATAAAATATCATGACCCTGAAAATTTTTAAATTTCAACCAATTTTCAAGCATGAACTTGAGAAAAAATACTTATCACTGTTTTCAACCATAGCATTAAAGATAAAATATTCATAACTTAGAAAAACATCAAAATATTCACAAATTTTCAACCATGGAATTAAAACCAAATATTATGACTACAAAAAAAAAATAAGTTTTCAAAATATTTCAAACATGACATTATGGAAAAAAATAAAAAAATATATATATGACTAAAATCCTTAAAAAAAAAAAGAAAAAGAAAAAAACAAATAAAAAAGTAAAAAACAATAGAAAAGTAAAAATAAAAACAAAATTAACTTGTGCCATATATATATATATATATATTTATATTAATATATAATATTCAACTATTATAAAAAAAACACACAAAAAATAAAAACAACGAAAAAAAAACTTTCAAAAAAATTTGCAAAAAAAAAATAAAAAATAATAAAACATAAAAACACAAAATTAAAAAAAATAATAATAATTAGTAATAAAACATAAAATTAAATTAAAAAACATAACAAAAAAATATCAAACATAAAAATCTAAAAAAAACAAATTAACAAAAACAAATAAAAAACTAACAAAAACCAATAAAAAACATTAACAGACAGGATCTCCTTGATGAGTTGTAGGAAAGAGAGACGGAAGAGCGGCTAGGGTTCTGACCATCCTCTGTAATGAAGCAGAAGGTTTAGGTGCAGCAAGCATCCAATGCCTGACCTCAACCTCATACGACAAGCAGTACAAGGCATATCCGCAGAGCTAATGGACAACCCCCAGGGGAGGGCATCGATGCCCTCCCCACCTGCAAATGCAGCGCCGCCAGGGCACGAGCAGCCTATCGTCTTCAGTTCTGTAGATGAGGAGGCACTCAACAATGATACCCTGCAGCAAAATGCGCGCAAAAAAACCAAAACGCAGATGGAAAAAAGAGAAGATGGGTCAGGAAGAAATGACAAGTCGGCGGAAAAACCCAAGTTCATTTCAAACACATGCAAACCAATCGCAACGGAGAGGCCAAGAATAGAACTACCAGGACAGAAGATCGATGAAAGAATCCAGTACATGAGGGATCACGCCCTCATTGGGAAATTTATAGGGTTATGGCTGACAGAAAAAGCCCTATATGGGTGGATCGCAGCTAAATGGAAACCCAAAGGGCATGTCACTCTGCAGTTAGGACCAAAAGGGTTCTTTACAACGATTTTCTTCTGCCTGGAAGACAAATACATAATCATGGATGAAGGACCATATTTCTTCAACTCTGCCAGATTGTACTTAAGAGACTGGGTAGCCAGATTCAACCCAGACAAGGAAGATCTAAGCTAGGCTCCAGTCTGGATAAGATTGTACTCGCTTCCGGATGAATACTGGGATGAAGGCTTGCTTAAGGACATAGGAAATGGTCTAGGAGAATACATAAAGGCAGTGGAAGAAACAAAGCTCCGCAGATATACTTCATATGCCCACATCTGTGTCTTCATGCGCCTAGATCATGCCCTGCCAGACTCGGTAAGTCTTTCTCACTATGACCATGAATGGATCCAACCTCTGGACTATGAACATGTACCTTTTCGCTGCAGGAAATGTCATGCCCATGGTCATTTATTTAGAGACTGCACGCTAAATACCAAGACCAGTTCATCTGACCTCTCTGACCCTCCATCCTCGGATGGCTTTGCCAAAGCACCCAGCCAGAAGCAAGCGCACAAAAGGCCTTCAGCTAGGAAAAAACTCCAGCCAGATTCTACTTCCATCCCTTCTACAAGCAATAGCTTTGAAATCCTAGCTCAAAACTCTGACAAGCACAATCTGAACTCAAAGCCCCACCCTAAGCCCATCCCAGCTCCATCTTAGCCTTCTCCTTCGAGCCCAACCCCCAAATCACAAGTATCCATGGATATTGTGGCTCCCCTAGAAAGTAGCCAAAAGGAACTTGCACGAAAAGCAAATGATATGGAAGTTGATGGAATCCCAGAACAACCCAACAGCTTAAATATATCCACAGATGCAAACAATCAGGTGCAACAGATGGATGAAGAACCAGAGAGTATATACATGGAAGGACTAGACATTCATCAACTGGAAATCGCATGCAAAAAGATGGATTATGACAATATCCCAGAGCTACAACTCAACAAACTGGAAGTGGTCATATCAAGAGCATGTCAGCAGAGACAACTAGGCATCCAGCCAGGTAGCCATTGGGATGGCAGCCTACCTACAAAAGACTTCAAGAAAAGAGGAAGAAGAACGGTACTCCAGCAAACAATAGAAGTTGGGAAAATCCTGGTGGACTCAGGCAGGTATGAAAAATTAACAAAGTACTACAAACCATCTACTATTGGTGAATCATGAAGCTCACCTCATGGAACTTAAGAGGGCTTAACAGTCTAGGGAAACTTAGAACACTGAAAAATATGATAAAAATGGAAAAGCCACAAATATGCTTTCTCCAAGAAACCAAATGTAACAACAGTACATTAGGTAGCATTCTCTCCAAAGCATGGCCTGGTTGTAATACAGTGGCGGTGGATGCCTCAGGAGCTTCAGGAGGGTTGGCTATTGCATGGAACACAAGGGAGTTAACCCTCACCGACTTCCATGCCTCCCACCACTTCATTCAAGCCACCTTCCACATCCTAGGTACCAACATACATGGGCACCTTACAAATGTCTATTTCCCACAGGAAGCAGGAAACAAATCTGATCTTCTCAACACGATTGAGGCTCTCAACAACAACAGACAGCACCCTCTTTGGATCATAGGAGGAGATTTTAACATGATCACCTCGCTGGAGGAAAAGAAAGGTGGAAGGAACAGATTGGAGCAAGAAACTACCCACTTCAGAGAATTCATCCAAGGCACCTCTCTAATCGACCTGCAATTTTGTAACAGTAAATACACTTGGAGTAACCGCAGAGTAGGGAAGCACCGAATTTCCTCCAAACTGGACAGATTCCTCATATCCGGCAACTCAGTCCACTTAGGAGTAGATATAACGATAGCAATACTCCCCCATTCAGGCTCGGATCACTGGCCAATTTCTCTCCAATGGCAATGACCAGGAAACACCACCGGAAGACCATTCCGCTTTGAAGAATTCTGGCTTACACACCCTAACTTCAAAGATTTCATCAGGAACATTTGGAAGACCTATATCCTACCAGAGGGCTCCCGAATGTTTCAGTTCCAACAAAAACTAAAACACTTAAAGCAAAGCCTAAAACGCTGGAATCATGAAACCTTTGGGAACATCTTCCAAGCGCAACAGGACCTGAATAAGGAAATGGCAGACCTCCAGCAAAAAGTAATCATAGAAGGTCATACGAAGGGAACCCTGGAACAGGAGCAGCACATTAACAGCAAGCTAGAAGAAAGGATAAAGTAGGAGGAGATTTTATGGAAGCAGAAATCCAGAATTAGATGGTTGAAAGAAGGTGAGCAGAACACCAAATTCTTTCATAGAACCACTATCCAAAGAAGAATGCACAACAATATACCATTCATACAAAAGTGAGGTGGGGCAAGGATTGAAAAACATGAGGAAATTGAGGAAGAACTTCTAAATCACTTCAAGCAAGTGCACCAAGAACCCATTATAGACATACGCCCAGCCATAGAAAGAATTAGTCAGAACATGCCAAAGCTAATCATCGAGGAACACAACGAGCTCCTCCTCAGGCCTATATTGATATAGGAGGTGGATACTGCCATGTCCCAACTCAAGGAAGGCAAAGCCCCTGGCCCGGATGGCTTCACTACAACCTTCTTTCATACATTCTGGGAGCTCATAAAACTTGAGGTCTGGAAAGTAGTGGAGGAATCGAGAGCTCTCCATTAGTTGTTACCTTCTCTCAACTCAACTTTCATTGCACTTATACCAAAGGAGGAGGATTCCAGCACCCCTGATAAATTTCGGACAATAGCACTTTGCAATGTCATATACAAGGTAATCTCCAAAGTCATAGCCAACAGGTTGAAGCCTCTCTTACCTTTGCTCATCTCTCCAGAGCAATCGGGGTATGTCGAGGGAAGACAGATCTTGGACGGCATAATCCTCTCGCACGAGATAATACACTCCCTCAAACATTCCAAGCAGGCAGGTATGATTCTAAAGCTTGATCTTTCAAAAGCCTTTGATAAGCTCAGTTGGACATGCATTCAAAAAATGTTAAATGCTTTTGGATTCTCCCCTATGTGGACCCGCTATATTATGAGTCTAATCAATTCCACCTTCTTCTCCATTCTTGTCAATGGCATCCCGTCTAGACCCTTCAATCCCTCTCGTGGAGTTAGGCAGGGTGACCCTCTCTCCCCCTTCCTCTTTCTCCTAATGGCTGAGGGTCTGGGATGCCACATTAAAAATGCCCTCCTCTCCAATCAGCTTAAAGGTATCTCCATTCACAACTCCCCTGCAACTACTCACCAGAAATTTTTTGATGACAACATGCTATTTGGCTACCCTTCAGTACAGGAAGCCTCCCACTTCAAATCCTTGCTCAATGACTTCTCTGAAGCCTTAGGTACCAGCATCAATAATTCCAAGTCGCAAATCTTTTTCTTCCATACCCTGCCTATTGTCAGGCATGCGGTAATCAGAATCCTGGGATTCCCCTCTGCCACTCTCCCCTCCAAATATCTTGGAACCCCCCTCATTGCCTCAGCAATCAAGCATTCTTCATGGTGTATTCTTATAGAGAAACTTGAATCCCATCTGAACATGTGGACGCACAGGACTCTGAACATGGCAAGTCAGGTGGTACTTATAAAAGCAGTCTTACAAGCTATGCCACTCTACTTATTCTAAATTCTAGCAGTGCCTAAATGGGTGTTAAAAAAGTTAAGGGATATTCAACGAGGTTTCCTATGGGGAAATTTGGCTACAAATCGCAAATGGGCACTGGTCAAGTGGACCACAGTCTGCATGCCCAAGGAAAGAGGAGGCATTGGCCTTAGGGATCCGAACCATAGTAATGCTATCATGTGTGCCAAAATTTGGTGGCAGTGGCTATCCTCCCCAGAAAAACCATGGGCAGTCATCTGGACAGCTAAATATGCTAATCAAAGACCTTAGGAGGAGCTCATCAGGTTTATCCCAAATGTCAAAGGCTCTCTTATATGGAACGCGGCCAAACAACACTACCAACTGATTCAACAGCACAGTTTTTGGGAAGTAAGAAATGGAAGAGCAGCACGATTCTGGACAGATGCCTGGAATCAAATGCCAAAGCTCACCAGCATTCTAAATCCACCTCCACATCTCATCAGAGAGGATCGGCACCAGGACAAGATTTGGCAATACTGGATGCAGGAGACAGAGCAAGGCTTTAGGAAATGGAAGCAAGGTGACCATCTCAACCAAATAATGGATATCCCACTTACAAATGAACTGGAAAAGGAACTTTGCAAAAGGCGCATTAGACATTCTGAAGACAGGGACATTTTGCGATGGGGATACATGCCTAAAGGTACTTTCACCACATTCGAAGCCTACAAAATTATGTGCGTCGACTTGACTCCCCCTGACCCACTTTGGAACAAAATCTGGGGGTTTGGATCATGGTCCAAGGTCTCCTACTTCCTCTGGTTAGTGGGAGATCAGAGAATTCTCACTTGGGATAAACTCAGAAGAAGAAGCTATCATGGCCCCTCCATATGCGTCAATTGCAAAGCCCAGGAGGAAACTATTCAACATCTCTTGTACGCATGCCCCTTAGCCAATCAACTATGGGAGAAGGCAAGCTTCAGATGTCAAAGAAGATGCAGGCTACAGGATGATATCATAAACTCACTGAGGCACTGGCAAGTGAATCCATACAAAAGTGAAATACTTAACCACTTATGGACTATTCTACCTGGGCTTCTTCTATGGAGCATATGGAAAGAAAGGAACCAACGAATATTCAAGGACCAAGGCTCACTGGTCGAAATTATCTGGAGTAAGCTCTGTGGGAATGTAAAAGAAACTCTTCTGCTTCACACATGGATGAAGGAGGACCTTCCAACTCAAGACAATGAGAAAGCCATCTGGGAAAACTGGAATTTGCAACTCCCTCAGGAACCCCTCCACAAGATCTCCCCTAAAAGTAGCAATACCAAAAAAGCTTCTTGGACTGCCCCTCCAAAGAACTCCCTCAAGCTCAAATTTGATGGAGCCTCAAAGGGCAACCCTGGGCCTGCAGGTTTTGGCGGAATCTTTAGAAATGACAAAGGCTTGCCTCTTCTAAACTATTATGGAAACATAGGATGGGATACCAATAACTCGGCTGAGTTAGAGGGACTTTGGAAAGGAATTATTCTCTCAAGAAAACACAACTTTCATCCCCTGGAGGTGGAGGGAGACTCACAGATCCTAATCAACATGGCCAAGCACCTCCTAAATGGCTCCCAGACAAAGAAAATAGCCACTAGTTGGAGGCTAGAAGCAAGATTGAAAGCCATGGAACAAGAGCTTCTCACCAACAGAACCATCACCTTCAGTCACACAAAGAGGGACGGAAACAAGGTTGCTGACTTCTTGGCTAATGTAGGGGTGGGTAATGAGCATACTATTCAAACTGGCACTCTAAACATTCTAACAAATGATGCACAAGCTCAGGAATGCAACCATCTGGTTCAACATGATGTCGTCCCCCCGGATGCGGGTCACAACCTTCGGCAGTTATGAGATGGGACGGGCAAGCAACGTGAGCCACCTACCTGCCATGCACCCCTGCGCCGTGTCCTCATGGGAAGGCGTTCAAAGTCGACGGTGCTGGTACATTAACAAACGCATTCAGCACAAGAGCATTTACGTTCCACCCACCATCGACTGCAACACAGGGTTCGGCCCCTCGGCTCTTATGATGGCCACAGTAATTGCAGGTGGGATTCGAGGTAGAGGAATTTGTATTATTAAGGGCAGAAGCAAAGACTTCGCCATGCTAATTCAGGCTTGGGTTGAGGTCTCACTGTTGTTGTGGAGCTGGAAGTTGGGTCTGAACTCTTAGGCCACCTCCGCTCCCCCGGCTTCCTGGACTGCTCCTGGCCTCTGTATCTATGCTGGGCTCATCTCCGTCTCATTGAACCCTCCTCTATCTGCTGCACACCATCCTCCACCAGCAATTCATTTTCTGTGTTGCTCAAGCCCCAACTTGGCCTTGCACTCCCCTACAACCATGGTTCGCCAACGAATTCTCAGTCGGCGCGACTCGTCCCGTGGCGGGTCTTCACGCCCTTCTGCTGCAGAGGACACATCCCTCCATTTCCATTGCCACTGTCACTACCCGTTTACGGCTCTTAGGCCAAGCCAATTCTTGCCAGCCAATCCTTTGGGGACCTCTTCCTCGCCATCCTTCGATTCTGTTGTTTTCACCTTCAATGCCTCCCTGAACTACCCCAGAATCAATGCACATGTCTCTGTGCTCTTCATCGAGGAAGCCCAGGAAGAGGGCAAGTCCAGTGCACAAAGGGAGAATTCTCCACCTGCTAAAACTAGGAGAGCCATGGAAATGCCCTCTGCTACTCCAGTGAAGGATTTGGATGAACCTGTTAGCCAGATGGCAGATGCTGGAAAAGAGCCTGTCATGGAGGCTGCAGAGGAGGTTCCAAAATAGGAAGCTGAGGAGTATGGCTGGTGTAGGATCGTGGAGGAGGTCTCGAAGGACTGGTCGCGTCTGTGCTCCAGGTTACATGGTTCGTTTTGAAGAAATTTTGTCAATATGTCTTTGTGTCAACAAGTCCAAGTGTCAGTGCATCTTGGTGTTTATGGGTAACTGTGTCATGGTGTTGGTGTTCAAAGGGTTACTGTGTCCTGGTCGGTGCTCTGTGATTTTGGAACCCCCCTACGAGAGAACATTTTTTGGTCGATGCTCGATGTCCAGGTCGACACTCTGTGTCCAGGTCGGTGTTCTAAGGGTTTCTGTATCCAAGTCGGTGCTCTTTGATTTTGGAACTCCCCTGCGAGTGAACATTTTTTGGGTAGATGAATGCCTGTTTTGTCCTAAACTGAGCATGTTGCTGCTATACGCTGCTAAATTCTCCAGGTAGCTGGGTCTTATGACAGCAAGAATGTAATTGTATCCTATTTATGTAAATAATAGATTAATTTTACCGAGAAAAAAAAAATAATAACTTTTCCTATCCCTCGGTCGAGTCGACTTGATTAGTTAAATTTAGTCATTTCTCATTCAAATTGCCGAGTCCAATATAGTTGTTTCCTAGTCAAATATAGCTGTTGGAATATCTGCTCTCCCTATTTAACCTATAGCCATGATCTGGTTCTTCAACTTGTCCTGACGATGAACCACACTCGTTGGTTCGAAATGCGTCGACAAAAATATTACAATGTGATTTCCGCCGAAATATTTCTCATTAAACTTGACATGGATCTTAAATTCAACAAATCAAAAAAACTTATTTTGCAGTTAAAAAGATAAACAAATAGAAGCAAATTAATTTAAAAAAATGAAAATGAATATAAAAACAATAACAATTAAATAGATATAAATTAAATTAAACATTAAATTAAAACTAAATTAAATAAATTTTTTGAAAAAAAAACTTAAAAAAGGCTGTGGGGTGGTAGGAATCAGCCCCTTTCCACAGCAGGGTTGATTTCAAAAAACAATAAATAAAATTAAAGAAAAACCTAAAAAAAGGCCTAGGGTAGCAAGGGTTGATTCCGGGCTTGATTAAAAAGAAAATTAAAAAATTGAAGAAAATAAAATAATATATAAAAATTAAAAATAAAAAGTTAAAAAGAAAAATTGAAAAAAAACCCCAAAAAAAGGCCTTGGGGTGGCACAAGCCAATTCCCGGAATCAGCTCCTGTCACCCTAGGGACCGATTTAAAGAAGAAAAAGGCGCTTGGGTGGCAGGGGCCGATTCCCAAAATCGGTCCCTACCACCCTAGAGCCATTTTTTTCTTACCCGCAGCTTAGCCAACTCGGCAGTAGCAGGGGCGACGACCAGTGCCACCCCCGCGCTGATTGGGTTGCAGTGATGTGTCGGGGGGTGCCGCGTTCCTGTCACCCCTGGGTCAATTGGGCCGTGCGGGTGGGCAGGGAGGGCGTTGTGTCCCTACCACCACCGAACCAGCTCGGTAGCAGGGGTGGATGGCGAGGGAGCTGCGTCCCTGCCATCCCCGGGCTGGGTCAGCCGTGGGGATGGGCTGGGAAGGAGTTGTGTGCAGCTCCCTCCCCGCCCACTATCACGGCCTAGCCGACCCGGGCGTGGAAGGGGTCAAATCCAGGTCCCTCCTTGCTCACCCCGCGGCCCAGCCAGCCCAGGGGTGGGCTGGGAAGGAGCTGCGTGCAGCTCCCTCCTAGCTCAACGGGGATTGATTATGGAAATTGGCCCCTGCCATCCCTGGGTTGGCGACAGGCCCTGCAGTGGCAATCGTCGATTCCTGGAATCGGCCCTACCACCCCAAGGCCTTTTTTCTGTTTTTTTTTTTCAATTCTTTTTTTGTAATGATTTATATTCTAATGTTTCTGTTTAATATATAATTTTTGTTTCATTATTATTATTTAGTTCAAAAAAAATTGTTTTTTTTTTTCTTAAATTGTGTTGTATTTTTTAAATATTTTCCATTTTTTTGTTTAAATTTTTAAATTTTGTGACTACATGTTATATTTTTTTTTACTTTTTTTTTTCTTTTTTTATAAAAAAAATTGTCATGTTTTTTATTTTTTATTTTATTTTATGTTTTATTACTTGTTAGTGTCATAATCTTTGTTGCAATACTGACCTTCCTAGCCTTTTACGATGTAAAAATTATAGTGAACTCAAGAGGTTTATCTCCAAGCTTTTTGAGCATAGGAACAAAATAATTCATTTCTTTAGGTCCGATAGACAAAAGTTTGGTTTCAGTGGACGTTAACCATCATCATCATCATTATCTTTTGTGTTTTCTTTATTGTTTTTATTCTTTTTTAATATTTTTTTTCTTTTGCATTATTTTTGTGTTATTATTATTATTATTATTATTATTATATTATTATTATTTGAATTTTGAATTTTTTTTAATTTTTTATTGTTTTTTTTATGTTTTTCTTTATTATATTTTTTATAAATATATTTTTTTGTCTTGTTTATTTTATTTTATTTTTTTGTTTTATTATCAACATGAAAATCACCAACATTAAAAAAAACATCTACACTTAACACATTAAAAAATTTAAAGTGTAAAAAATAAGCCCTCTAAACAAAAAAGGTTGATATTGCATTAGCACTTTTCAAAATCAAGATGTAAGTCACTAACAAAAAAATGTTCATAGTAGATACATAGAAAAAGTTAAAGTGTCAAAAATAAGCCCTCTAAAAGAGTCTATGTTAATGCTGCATCAACACTTTTCAAAATCAGCATGAAAATCACTAACAAAAAAAAAATGTTCATACTAAATACATAAAAATAGTTAAAGTGTCAAAAATAGGCCCTCTAAAAAAATTTGTTTTGATGTTACATCAACACCTTTCAAAATCAGCATGAAAATCACTACCATTTAAAAAAAATGTCCATACTTGATACAAAAGAAAATTGAAAGCGCCAAAAATATGCTCCAAAAAAAATTTGTTTATTTTGAATCACCACTTTTCAAAAGCAAGTGTTTTTTTGCTACCTTAAAAAAACGAGTGCTAGGTCACTTTCTCATTTTATCAGTAACTATGTTCAAGCACATAATGGTAGCTAGAGCATTAGTTAAACCAAATTGAACAACAAAAAACTCATGATGCCCATACCTAGTCTAGAAAGATGTCTTGTAGATGTCCTCTTCTTTAATGGGTACCTAACGAAATCTGAATCTCAGATCAATCTTCGAAAACATTGTTACTACCTTCAACTGATCAAACAAGTTATTAATCCTTGGTAACTGATACCTGTTATTGATGGTCACTTTGTTCAACTCCCTATAATCAATGCATAATCTGAGAGTACCATCCTTCTTCTTCATAAACAATACTGGTGTGCCCCATGGCGATACACCTGGCCTAATGTATCCCTTGTCAAGCATCTCCTTCAACTATAGATTCAAATCTACCAACTTAGGTGTACTCATCCTCTAAGGTGCCTTTGATGCCGGAGCTTCCCCTGGAACCAACTCAATAGAAAATTCTACTTCCTTGTGAGGTGGCAACTCTGAAATCTCTATGGGAAACAAATTTTGAAACTGTTGTAAAATTGGGTACCTTCCCAAATCATCTTCATCCTTATGTTCCTTACCTTTGTCACTAGAAATATTCCCTGCAAACAACACACATCCTTTTCTACAACTACGCTTTGCCTGCATAGTTGTCATCATACCAACTGATGTGGCTTTCTTCTTACCTCGCAAAACTCTTTGTTCTCCATTGTCATCTAAGAAGTCAATGGCATTGTCATAACAATCCACCTTGGTTCTGTGAAGGTACAACCAATCCATGCCCAACAACATACCATATGATCCTAACGGTAATACATTCAAATGTGTTGTGTAAGCATACCATTAAATCAAACACACAAGCTCTCACCCAAAGGTGAACTCGCTTCTTCGTACCTGTATCCAAATATACTAACCAAGATTCTGCTTGCACTTCTTTGTTCAAACCACACTTATCCACCAGGTCATGATTAACATAACTATAATTAGATACAGGGTCAATCAAAATAGAAACAACTTGATCACAAAGCTTACCATTCATCTCAATGATAGATGGTTGATAGTCTGCCTGTCTATTATCCAGTGCTGCATAGATCTTAGGAATACTCTTCTCAACATCTCCCACTATATGTACCTCCTCAGCATTGTAGATCTATGGTCTACCACCTTGACATTATCAATAATATTTCCTACAATGATCTCCTACACAAGTCCAATACCGCTTGGGATCCTTATTCTTCTTCTCAGATCAAAGTCCCTGTCCTTTTTTAGTTGCATTGAACTTCTTGGATGACACTGCATTCTATTTATTACCTATACCCTAAGGTATTTCTCGCTTCTTGTCCCATTTTCCTTTGTTCTTATCATTTCCCTTCCATTCTTTCTTAGATTGCTCATAGAAATTCTTTAAATTTCGGATGGCCTCCTCCAATGATCTAGGCTCATCAAACTCAATCCTATATTTGATTGAAATTGATAATCCACTAATGAAACTCAGAATCTTAGCCTTCTCCTCCTTGAGGTAAGGCACATACCTCAACAACTCCAAGACCCTGCTAGTGTACTCCTCATATTTCATTGATCCCATATTTAGCTCGTAGAATTATTATTCCCTGTCATCAAAATATCTCTCTGATAGGTAGTTCTTCTTGAAAAATCTTTCGAACTCATTCCAAGTGGATTCCTCCTCATGAATAGCTCTGACATTCTTCATGTCTTCCCACCAAATATATGCTTTACCTTTGAGACTGAATATAGCTCTTCCAACTTTCATGTTCTCTAAATAATCATGCAACCTGAAGAACTTCATCATGCCAAGCAACCATGCCTCTAAATTCTATGATTTCTTCATCTCTATATCAAATGTAGGTGTCTTTTATTTCTTAAATTCATCCGGAAAATATCCCCTATCATTCCTATTGGAAGGATGTAATGATGATGATCGCAGTGCCTATCTAAACCAAGGCTAGAATAATACACATGTCCATCACCTCTCCTATCTAGAGTATTCAAAAACCTATTGTCTCTCACTGTATCATATTTGTCTACCCTGTGACCACCATGAGACCTATTGCCATATGCCCCATTAGTTCTATCCTCCTGCTCATGGTTGATCTGAAGTGGTCCCTGTTGCTGCAATTTTGATAAACTATGAAGTATCACTGCATTTTCCTCTTCTTGTTTCTCTTGTGCCTGTATGATTTTGTCATTGTCTACCTTACAACTCCTTATTTCTTCCTTTAAGATTCTCAACATGTCTTCCAAATCAACAGAGTTCCCAACACCACGCTGCTAATCTGATCCATAGGTAGAGTATTAGGAACTCTAGTCCACCATCTTGCTAGTCATCTTTGATATTTCTTCGTGCAAGGTATGTCATGACAGCTAAACCAAATCAAAAGAAACCAATGTACCTTATCATAATTCAGGGAAGATACCTCGTCTTCATGATCAATACAACATATAGAAATATAACACATAAGCATATAGAAATATAATGCATAAGCATATGACCATATAACCATCATTCTAGCTAGAATCTAGTCATCAATGCATGACCATATCAACTACTCATACCATGACCTCATGCATGATAACAACCACCACACCATTGTACAGTTGACCACATGTCAATACTAACGTGCATAAACAATGCATAATCAACTATAGACTCATGACGACACACTCGACAACAACAAAATCAACTTCCCATGGTGACATCACTACAACCATGACCCATATTGTACAAATGCAACAAGCACATGGTCTTCCAACAAAAGGAACACATATGCAACCAACATGTATGGATCACCAATACAAAACCCATCCAGTTCGAAGGGTGAACCATGCACTAATATGACTCTGTAACATGCTCTTCCGATATCTACCCAACTAACCAGCTAACTGGGGTAAACATGTGACGAGAAGTTATTATGATATGACTCGACCTCCTAATTCACCTTAATGAAGTGGAATCGATGGAAACACACCATACATACCTTCCACGTCAGCAACAATACTCTTAAGATCCATCCCAACCTCTTAGGTAACAAACCCATGAGTCCCATTAAGATTTTTTACCATTAACCTCTCGGATGCTCCCTTGATATGAGCATGCATGCATCTAGAGGGCTCTAGAAGCTCCCGCAACATGGTATTCCAAGGTCCAGGGAACTTTCTGCCTAATGTTATGCCTGAATCCCTAGGATTTGAGCCACTTTTTCAAGCCGAGAGCCCCGGTCATTGCCTAGAATTGAATGCCACCTTCAAAACAGAAAGATAACAATGGAATGATGATACAAATGCAATTACTTAAAAAAGGGCTTGACTGGACTCTTGCTAGACATGACAAGCATTTTGTCAAACATGTCACAAATATGTAATCTACATGTGTAAACAACATATCTAATCATAGGGGCCTCAAACTCATATGTGAATCGCTAAAAAAAATTGATGCCTCAACACATTATCCACAGTTTCATCCATTAGGACATATATACATTGTTCATTCATTTTCAAGTAAAAACATGATGTGAGGCATACATATCCACTATCATAATACATATTCATAACTAGCATAATAACAACTGAAATACCAAGGAAACAACAGCCATATAATCCACATATAAACCAGTACAATACTAATAAAATATCAAGGAGAAATATGTTAATGATGCAAAGGCAAATCAGTTGTGGGACCTCCACGAACCACCCGACCACACACATGGATGAGCAAAAAATCTCTTCAGCCAGTCACCCTCATGCCATATAACAATCATGAATGTGGGATCTCATAAAACACATCAATTGAAAAACAACCAGGGTTTACAAAGGCCAAACCACCTCAACCCATCAAACAGTGATCCCTCCTCATGTTCAGACATCACAAAACCATTATCAAATTGGTCTCTACCCAAGCCTTCCATGGCTCATTAGCATTTGTTCCAACCAAGGCTCCAGGACTAGTAACTAAACCCACAATCATTGTCAGGCTCCAGAGCGTTTGTCCAATCAAGGCTCCAGGACTAGTAACTTAACCCACCAAGATCTCTAGAGTGTTTTTCCAACCAAGGCTCCAGGAATAACAACTCAACCCAAGTTATTACAAGGCTTGAGAGCTTTTCTCCAACTAAGGCTCCAAGAACTCGTAACTCAACCCAAGCGAAAGGAAAGATGAGAACCAACCAAAAAAAAAACCCACAACACCATGGCTATCCAGAAAATGGCAAGGCTACAAAAATCCACTATCAATCTAAGAAATCTTCCATGCCAATGACAGATCATGACCAATAAACCACATGCAGATGCCATGCATGCCAAAAATAGTGAGGAAAACATACATGCATCTCGGTACCTGCAAGAAAAACGCGTTGTAGTTGTCAATCATGATGTCCTCTTGTGCTTTCCTGCTCTTCCTTTTCCTTCTTGCTCCAAAACTCCAAGCATGCTACACTCTTCAGGATTGATCCAAGAAAACTCAAAGTGTCCAAGAGAATGAGAGAGAGAATAGAGAGAGCTCCAAAAATGAACTGATAAAAGTCTGTGTACTGATCCTCAAAAGACTTTTTATTAATGAGGCCTCTATATTCTTCATTTTCCATTATTTTCCTTCATTTTCCTCCTCACATGAAACCTGTGACCTTTCACTTCCCTTTTCTCCTAACTTCCATTATTCTCATAAATAAATGTGCCAAAAATACCATTTTGCCTTTCCAAAGTCTTTGTCATTTCTTTTGCCAATTTCCTTATCCATTAATCAAAAACAAGTGATCCCCATCACTATCCTTTTGCCCAACATTCATCTTGGAATAAGTGTCCCATCAACCGTGGTTATTATTTTTCCTTTATAATCATTTATGACATGGAATTTTCACAATGGTTGTTACATAGAACTTAAAGAAGGAAACTACTAAAAACTACTCAGAATAAATCTATAAAAGAAACCACCTACGAAGCAAAAATATTGTTTATTCTAGAGGGAAAGAACATCTTAGCTCAAGGGGCACTGCCAGATGTAGTTCATGGTTGGGTGGAATGTTCTTTGTTCATGAGTATTCCCCAAGTGTTTGTTACAGTTAGCAATTTATACTTAATATATCATATGTATATTATTGGAATTAAGTAAGGAAAAATGGTTTGGTTAAGAAGTGACTATTTATATTCAAGTTATATAAGGATTTGTTGTAACTTTATATAAATCTTAAAATTATATTAATTAATAGGAGATGTTGTCACTCACTGCAAATTGTGTTTTCAGTCCCCTAAAGTAAAAAAGAGCAATCAATTTTGTGGTAATCTTCAATTTTGTGGTAATCTTCAAAGGTAAATCAAACCCCCTCCATTGCATGGTGCTCGGAATGAGCTTTCCAACGGTATATGGAAGTCTGAAAATGGGCTTATGGATCAGAAGATATGGCATGTTGAAGTTCGGGGGTTCTGTTGCCTTTGAAATGAAGGAGAAGAGCATATCAAACGTCCGGGAGGACATCGCAAATCACAATCGGAGTTTTCCATGGAATAAGTAGGGGAGGTTGGGGAAAAAAATTGATCAACGATCATTGATATCGCAAATCAGCAATCAACAGGTTCAGGCAGCGATTAGGCAATCAGAGGTTTGGGGTAAAACCAATGATTGGTGGGTTTAGGCATATCGATCATCAGTGAGTACAATGGATCACTCTTAATAAGTTTTGGGAGGAATATGCAATGGTGTTAAAATGTCGGGATTACAGAAAACAATTTAACAAAGGTTTGTAGTGAAAAACCACGGGCAGGCGGACCCTTTCTCTCTCCTCCAGGGGGGCCACGTGGCAGAACACTATTGGAGCTGATAAAGACATGGTGGCACTGATGTTACCATGACGTGGAAGTACGGAGGACATGTGGCATGTTGATCTAGCATTTTTAAGGTCCTATGGGGGCATATCCGGGTGATACATGTCAGCACTCAGGAAGTGCCATGTGGTAGCGATGACATCACATCGGCTATCGCAAATCGGCACTTGCAAGTTGAGGCATGTTGTTACCTCTAAGTTAAAACCCCAATTGCAATCCGCTGATAAAGGGGCTCTGGTAAGGGCACTGGTCCACAGACACATAAAGAGACAAGGAACTAAGGTCCAAGCATTAAAGGGTTATCGCATATCGGCGATCGCAATTATCCAAGGGTCCAACCATAGAGAGCGTCATGAAACCGCCGAACGCCAATAATATTAAAATCGCTGATGGGAAACCTTTGATAAAGGGGCTCCATTGTAATGGCTAGCCCGCGGTCACATAAAGAGAAAAAGAATCTAAGGGACGAACACTAAAGAGCTATCGCAATTGGAGGTCACAAACATGTTGCGAATCCAATGTAAAAGTCTCAACTGGAAACCTTGATTGCAATCCATCGATAAAGGAGCTCTGATATGAAGGACTGAGTCCAAGGTCATGGCCCCGGGTCATATGAGAAGAAATTCAAAAAGGGGCTAAACCAAAGGGGGCCAAGGAGAATAGAAACTCAATGTTGGTAATGTCCTCTAGAATATCAGTGTTGATATAGTAGTGTTCCGATAGCGTTGTATAGAGATTTGAAGGCGGATGGATCGATAGTTGAGGCATTGAATGAAGGCATGGTGTAGCGATAAATCAATATGGGAGCTCAGCAGGACTTGATAATTCAGCATGGAGGTCCATGCAGAGGAAAGACGAAGTACTACCCATATGATCTCTGTTACTCTACCTTGACATGAATCTCATAGTCGACCCACTCCCAGCTCCGAAGAACGGGCAATTCGGGCAGTTAAGGTGAAAATGACATGAACTGACCGAATAGTAGGAAAGGCACATCATGGCAGGGATGTGGCCTGATCAAGGGCCTTCACAAGAACAATAGAAGGACATCTTCCTCCATCATCTTTCCAATTTCATTTTCTTAATGTTATTCTGTAATTTCTATTTGTTTTCAAGAAAGGAATGAAATCATTAGAAATCATTTCGGGTAGCAAAGCTATCACAAGATGAGATAGGTAGTCAATCTGACAACTGGCCCTCGGTTGAGATATTTTGTAAATGTTGATTCAAAGCCCCCCCATTTCTATATAAATAAGGGGGAGAAACACTTAATACAGGTTCCAGAATTTTGCATCTGAGTGGTCCAAATTCTTTGGTTCCATTTTGGTTCTAAATGTTGGTTCATGGGGGACTTGAGTGACAGATTGCCGAATGTAAATGGACTAGTGAATGGGACTGCTTTTGAAGATTAATGAAACTCTTTGGTGATTCCAATCATGGCAATACACAGTATGTTTTCCCCACTGTAAATCTCATTTCACATATGTTTTCTTTCTCTAAAATAGAGTGATGAAGCCACATGTTTCACCCTTGTTCATGATTGTACATTTGTTACCAAGTAGCAATAGTACCTGTGTTAGCTACAAATTTACTTAAGTACTTGTAATGTGCACATATTTTCTTAAGATTTTGGTGACAAATGTACCCATGAGTACATGGCCTGAAACCCTGACTAGCGCTCCACTCCTTCCACTCTTTCATCTCCTCCCTCTTTCATATTTCTACTAGAACATTGTTGCTTAGGATTATGTTGGCATCACTATGCATCGAATTCCCTCCTTTCTTTCCTCCTCTGCACTTTGCTGCAACCTCAATATTAAGTTGCCTATTGTTGTGTGTAGGCCACCAAAACTAGCCATTTCTCTCTGAGGATGGCCTGATTTTCCCCTGAGCATTTGGACCCATGTATTGGCTTTAGTTTACCTTCATGAAGGATGATTGAAACAAGCCCCCCTTTACTCCCTTTTTCCAAACATGTGACAATTGTAGTGCAACATAAAGCCCCCATTGATAATCTTCCATGCAATCCTCTATTTAAGATGTCCTAGGCATTGGTCTACAATCAACCCAGAGGTTGTCCTTAGGAAGATTTTTATATCTCCTAAAGCACTTGTATTGCAAGTGCTAGAAAAAGCAACAACATATATGATACAGTCAACTTATAAAACACTATCTTAGGTATATTAGAAAGTTATAGCACTAACGTTAATATGATGCCGAATCTATTGGATCAATTATATAAATCAAAAGTGTAAGGAAACAGTAGTACAATTACATGTAGAATATTAAGTCATTGTCATAAAAATACCTGAGTCAAGATCTTATAAAATATTTCTTAGCTCTTATACCATGTGGGCTTGTGGAATAAATAAAGAGACCAATTTTTGGAATCATAGATACATAGGAATAATTTAACAAACTATTCGACTATGTTTGAGGACAAGTATACATGAAGAAGAGATGTAATTGTGCCATAGGAAATTTGTATAAAAAAAAACAAACTATGTAGGAAACCTCCCTCAATTGATCACAATCATGATAATATGCTAATTGAAATTTAGTAAGAGTTAATTATGTAACCAGTTGACATAATAGTAAGGGCTTAGATGGGTAAAGTATGGTCATAGATTTATTACTCTCAAACTTATTAACACGAAGGTCGAAAGCCATAATACATATATGGAAACTAAGTTGTTAATTGTATATTACGATTATGAGAAATAGAAACCAATATATATAAATATGCAATGGAAAAATTCAACACCATACAGGAAACTACAATAACCCAACTTTGTGGGGGAACTAAGACCAAGAAAAACACTTAATTCGGAAGCAAAAGAAAGTATACACAGTCCAAGCGAGATGGAAGAAACAGTATGTATATAAGAAAATTAAATTAAAATCATAAGGTGAGTACATCCAATATTTGCGCCCAAGTCATATGGCCAACTTTAAAAACAAGTTCAATAACAAGAATTGTGGTGGGAACCACAAATGGCTACATAATCCATTCTGTCAAATACAGTAATTCATCCAAATCATATGAAACCTTGATTAGGGTTTGAGAAGCAATTTTCCCAAAATTGCTATAATCCTTAGCTTAGCATCTAGAGTGTAAGCATTGATCAAAAGTCGAACTTGAAATCACAGTGGCACCCAAAGAATTAGAGTGTCGAAAAATAAGTTAAAAGGAAAACTCCATACTGGAAGCTTCATTCGCGCTAGGACCATACTTGTAACCACCAGAATCGTCGGAGGCTAGAAACCCTCAGTAATATGAAATCATAATAAAGCTAGCAAAATTACCTTAGAGAATGTAGGGGTCTAGTACCTCTAAAGGGAAATGTTGGTATGAGGCTTCGACCTTGTAATACAAGTGAGCCCAATGGGGTTAGTTCCATCTTATAAAACAAGAAAAACAATTACATAGAAACCCAAGAAACGAAAAAATGATTTGCACTAGAGAACTACATAAAAAAAATCTCTGATATAGACTATAGTTGAACATGGTAACATATGTTGAAGGAAAAGGGAAATATGAAAATTCCTTTTGCTATAATTTGTACACCAACGGGATTTTACAGAAGAAAAATTACAAGGAATATTACCTATACCCTTTTGCCATACGGATGTGAGGTAGTGTATTTGCTCTAACTCGACAGAAAACCCCAATACCTGAAAAAGAAAAAAAAAAGGGTATGAGGTTATTAACTAGATAGATAGAAAGAAAACAAAAAACAAAACAAAAACAAAAACAAAAATATGTACACAAGTACATTGAATAATACTTTACTATTCAAATCCAGAAGTTGAAATGTTTACATGGAGATTCCACTACGGAATTGGCACAAAACAAAATTAGGAGGATCGAATCCTTTTAATCTACTAGATTTGATCGCTGAAAATTACTAAAGATGAGTCTACAGGTTTTCTATTTTTTGAGGTATTTTTTTATTATGTTGTTTTAATTTACAAGAAATTTTACAATATAAGACAGAGGATTCAATTGATGGACTCTTTGTTGTTAAAATACATTTTCTATTAAAAGATCACGAATTCAATTCTCTCGACACCCTCTTACAAAAAAATTCAAATGTTATCTACATTTATACAAATTTGTTTCAAGAAATTATACTATGTTATCATCTTTAAATAAACATATTTATTATCTTTTAGATAAAAAATAACATATTAATGTTATATAAAATGTGAATTATTATTTTAATATTTAAAGATATATAAAAATGTTAATTATTATTTTGAGTCATACTAATAGGATATAAATAAAAATTATATATTTTAGAAATAGATTTTCAATAGTTCATTGTTTACACTGTATATGAGAGTAAATTTTACATTATTTTGAACATGGTTTATTTTACATTTATTTTTAACAAATTTTCAAAATCAATAAATTTTATTTTATAAAAAATAAACATTAATTATAGAAAATAATAATTACTAAATAAATTTAATAATCTATCTTCAATAAAAAATTTAATAGCATTTTTCCTATTCGTGACTACCATACATATGCAATGTAGGTTGGATTCTATAGCGTGCTAAAACCTAAAGCCATTCCATGTCAAGAAACTCTATTAAATTTTTCAATCGTACCAGCGTGAATCCAAAGGTTTCCCCTCACATCAGAGCCAATTTCCACATGCATGATTTAACATTTTAACACAGAATTGACCACCCATACACAATCAATCATTTTAACATAGAGTTGACCTATTTAATAGAAGTTTACAATGTCACAAAATTTTATGTCTTGATAATTGAATCATACTTAATAGATTTCCCAACAACACGTGATATATTCCAGAAATATAAAGCTTATTAACATTTTCACTAATCTCCAAAACGTCAATTTGTTACCATATATCTTTAGCAAGAATTGGATGTAACAATGATAAATTTATGTGTACGTTGACTTCTAAAATACACCAATAACAATTTAATAATTAATTTTCAATTTATAAATAATATTAATATAAATAATTATTTAATTATAAAGTGAAAATGGATACATAATTTTAATCATAGTCCCCAACTCATGTAGATGTCACGTCTAGCCAAAGGTTAAAGCAATAATAGTGAATTTCTAATTAAACACTCATTCATAGTTCCCAACCAAAATTACAACACAATGGAACTTGAACTCCATGGCATACACTCTAGGAAATCAACCAATATATTGTCATTGTAGACACATCTTATTTCAATGGGGTATCACATAAACATCCCTTTTTATGGTAAAAGGTCATTTAAGGAGTTTAGTCTTCTTAATATTTATGTGTAAGCAGAATTCCAATTAAATTTGTCTTACAAAGGAGGAAAATTATATCCTCAACTCGGTGACACTTAGTAATGGCAGGTTTCTCAATGTGAGCATTAAATTCTCTATGCATCTCTTTTTATCATCATGTAAATTAACTGATAATGGCGAAATAATTTTATTTTTTTTTTAAAATAGGTTTAGAAAGAATGATGTATTCTTCTTTTCTTCAAAATGTGTTTAGAAAGAATGAATAATAGATGAAATTTTATCTGTAACATTTCCCCGTCATAACTACTTTTTTTTTTTTACTTATGCAAATAACCATTTACCTTGTAAACATTTGCTACTAATATACATAATCATGGGTAAGTTTTGAAACCACTCTTACATTTTCCATATTTAATATTTTATGACATTATATGTGATGTTCATGGTTAATGTCTTTTACACTACTCTCTGCATATATCATAGTTAAATGTTTTGATACGATTATCTACATAGTCTAATGTTTAACATTGGAGGCAAAAAAATTGACTGGGGTTAATTGTACCTTAGCTTTCCCAAAAATTCTAATCGCAAATGAACACCTACCACCTAGAGTTTTCTTCACCGAGGGATTAGCAACCGATCAATGGTAGATGCAGTTCTTGCGATTCTTATGTTATCAACGGTGCAATAGATTATGGAATGCATTAACAGTAGGGAGAAATTCTCAATGGGTAGAGAGCAATTGCCTCTACCTCCCATGCTATTTGGAAACTCATTCGACACCTTCCCTGAACGCTCTACCTCCCTCTGTTACACAGTCAAGGTTTCAAGCTTTCCTGATGTTTGGGCTTCTAGTGGCCCTTCTTTGCCTTGGGGCTTTGCCAGCTAACCAGCCACCGACAGGGATCTGTTCCTTCATGTCACTCACCATGGTAAGCTGGAAATGGAAAGGGTTGTTAACAATTTTTAATTTTTTTTCCTAGTTGCCAAGATGTTTGCTAAGCCTAATAGAGTTTTATGCTCCACATGGTTGTGCACATGTTTTCCCCTTCTTCGGTGTGAAAGGAGTATGTTGTCGAGCTTATTCAAACCCCTCACACTCCCCACAAGTAATTAATGGTTTGGTTATATAATATGAAGGGTTTACTTAGTTTATTCTTCTACATAGTTTAATCCACACCTTCATTTCTTTGAGGTTTTGAGGACATTGGGCGAGGGCTGGAGGGCTTCCACACACATGAATTTCTTTACTTATGCTTCAATACTCTAGGTGTGGTCTTAATCATTTCCTCAGCATAATTACCTATCCGCCGTTGAGGGTTTTTATTATCAAGCTTTCCGAAACTGACATCAAAATCTGTAGATGTCATGGCTCAAATTTTAATTCTCCTTTTTTTTAATGTAAAACATTAAGCTTTAGAGCTGAAAATCCTGCTCTTTGAAATATATTTCAGGACAGTGGTTTTGGAATTTTTGTATTTGCATTCATACTATATATAAGATCTGGGTTGTCTTCTGTTTCTCCATACTTTAGTTAATTTTCTAAGTACTCAGTATATTCATATATATTCATGTGTTAAATTATGTGAGATGTTTCTCCTTTTTGCTTGCACACGGTATGATTTATTTTTTAGAGCATTATATACACCTGCATTATGTTATGTAACACGCTTCCTTATTTCACTTGTGTACTGAGATTTCTCTAATCATTTCTGTTATGCAAAGACGATAATGCTTGATAGACATTGCCAGCTTGCCTGAGATTACTTATAGATTTTTGGTTATCAAGTTAGTTTGCATTGTACACAATTTACTTACAATTGAACAATTTTATAGCAAAGCTTGATTTTTATGCATCGACGTCTTTATGTTAATTAATTGTAGTGTTTTTCCTATAATTTGTAGCACATAGCCCGACCCACTCCTCAACTTCATTGAGTTACCCCATATTTTTCGGGATTGTTTCTCTATAGGGTTCTCTACCCGACACAAAGAAACTAACCCGTAACTTAATATGGTCTTCTATTTATTGTTATACCCACGGCTCATCTAGTGATATTATGTGAGTCCCCGGTGCCCGACTATAACTTTTCCTCAGAATTATGGGACTGAAATTCCCTTTAGTAATTCTCAGAGTCCTAGCATGAACAACTCCTAGGTTAAGAATCTACCTAAGTTAGGTGTTGTTACAAACATTTTAGTTCACTAGTATGAAATATATATCCAATAATAATTCCTAGTCATATCTATTAGCAAACATAGGCACCATATATATTTTCATAAATATAGATATAATACCAGAAATAAATTTTATCAGTGTCTTTAATAAACACAAGTAACAAATTAACAAAAATATTCTCTAGTTCTTTTCACAATCATTGTGAGCATTTAGAAATAAAATAAATACTCTAATAGCAAGTTTTTCTTCCTTTGGAGTCTATCAAAACAGATATGCTTTTATACCAGACTCTACTTACTACAACATAGACAATATTATGCCTTTGTTCATGATTCCATTTTCCATTTACTTTTACAAAAACTAACAAAACAAACATTAAATTATACTTATCTATGCCTGTTCAAAGCACCAACCACAAGATCACAGGGAGTCGAATGTTCTTCCCAACCTATGAAAACCAGCTACTCTACTAGTGCTCCCCCCAAACTGATTTCATATCAAGAAACAAATTTTGTTACCTTAGGCCACCTGGTCCCAACCAGCTTCAGTGACAAGCCCTTTTAGGAAGTCCCACTGGCCAACTAGCTCAAGGACTTAAAATTTTTATTCCATGTCTACCCACCAACAACATTCTCATTCTATTCTCTTCAGTTCTTCTACCTATCTCCTCAGGTACTGAATACCCTCTTGGTTCCCCCCTTTTCTTTTTTCCCAAAGGTTTTCCTAGAGAGAGAATTTGGGTAGGTAACCACCAATCCGTAACTATTTTTTCAAAATTGTTTCCAAATATGAAATCTTTTCTTTTCATTCTTTCCCCATGACTCTTGCCTTTTTTTTATGAAATTATTTATTTATTTATTTAACACAACTGGTTATAACTTTACATTAATTACATCACATCTTAATATTGGTTTAAATGAAGTAAATAAGATAAAGTAAAATGAGGTAATTACGGAAAGTTATTCTAATCCAGAGGGGTGTTACATCTCCCCCACCTTGAGGGAAACATAGTCCTTGGTGTTTTCTTCTATTTGGAACAGGCCTAGGTATGCTTCTCTCATAAACTGTTCATCCTCCTAGATAGCCTCTTCCAGGCTAAAGTGCCACCATTACTCCTTAACCTAGGGAATAATCACTTCTACAATGTTGTTTCTCTCACATCAAGAATAAGCAAGGGTTCGACGAGGAACTCCCTGTCCGGTTCAACCTGTCATCAAACATTATTATTATTACTTCTTGACATGATACTTAAAACAATTTTTTTAATAGATATTTATTTTCACTATCTGCACATCCTGCAAATGGATAATGTGTCTAGGGTCATGTATGTATTTTTTTAGTAAAGAGACATGAAACACATTGTGCATCCATATATGACTGGGTAGGGCTAGTTGATAAGCCATCGGGTCTATTTTAGCAATGATCTGAAATTGACCGCAATATCGAGGGGCTAATTTGGAACATTCGCCCCACCTTAAAGTACTTTGTTTAGGCTTCACCCTCACATATACATGTTACCCAACTTGATATTCTCGATAAGTTCTCTGTTGGTCAGCATAAACATTTTGTCGATCCTGGGTTGCCTTTAAATTGTACCTAACTTTTTTCACTGTTGCTTTCATCTCTTTAAGCATCTTCGGTCCCATCATTAGCTTATCCTTTAGACTATTCCAATTTCCAGGTATTCTACATCTCCTTCCATATAAGACCTCGAATGGACTCATTTTTAATGATGCGTGATAACTATTGTTATATGAAAATTCCAATAGGTGTAAATATTCCTCCCATTTTGTTGGTTGTTGCATCACATATATCCTAAGCATGTCTTCCAACACTTGGTTTACTCTCTCGTTTTTCCCATTTTTTTTCGGGTGATAAGCAGTACTAAATTGTATTTGAGTGCCCAGACCAGTAAACATGGCTTTCCAAAAGGCAGAAGTAAACTTTACATCCTTGTTTGGAACTACCATCTTAGGTATCCCGTGCAACTTAAATATTTCTCTCATAAAAATATCAGCAATTTGTATAACTTTATATGTTGTTTGTAAGGGTATAAAGTGCACAACCTTGTTTAATTTATCTAATACCACCATTATAGAGTTATTCTGTCTTCTGGACCTTGGTAGTCTAGTGATAAAATCTAATGTCACAACCTCCCACTTCTACTCAGGTATGGGCAGATGGTGAAGTAAGTCTGCAGGGTGTTGATGCTATATTTTCACTTGCTAGAATTCTAAGCACTGTGCTAGATACTGGGCCATCTTAGACTTCATGGCTGGCTAGAAAAATATTTTTCCTTAGACTTGTAATTAATTTTTGGTACTCGGGGTGTGTGGAATATGGATTTCTATGATATTCACTATATAAACCTTTTAGTAGCTCGTTGATTTTGCACATATATGCAATTTTTTTACAGCAATATGCCTTTATTATTGACTTCATTACCCAATTTCCTTTCAAATTTGTTCTCTTGTTCTTCATGTCGCCATAAAAATTGATATTCTCGATCCTTTTGAGAACTTCCTTAGATAGATTTGAAAAGTCAAACTCTATTTTACTACAGAAATTTCATAAATACAATTTAACTTTTGACTTAAATTCTCCACTTGATTCTCCTTTCCTTTCACATGTTAAATATCAAAATTAAATTCGCTTAAAAATGCAGTCCAACATGCCTGATGGGTGTTCAAATTTGGTTGATGAAAGAAATTGGTTAGACTAATATGGTCTATCATAAGGCTGAATTTCTTCCCTAGAAGATAATGCCACCAAACATTTAAACCATGAATTATTGTTGTAAGTTCTAATTCATAGGCCGAGTAGCACTCTTCATGTTATTTTATTTGTTGTGACTCATATGCCACTACACGACCATATTGCATCAATACGCCCCAATTCCAATTTAGAATGCATCCATACAAACTAAGAATTCTTTGTTTGGGTCTGTTATTCTTAAAATGGGTGCAGTAGTCAGCAAATTCCCTAACCGATCAAAACTTTGCTAACATTTTGTTCACCACTTGAATGATCTACCTTTTTTCTGCAATAAAGTCAAAGGATAAGCCACTTTGGGAAATCCTTCAATAAAGTGGTAGTAGTACTCAAACAACCCTAGAAACGAATGAATATATGCCACATTCTAAGGGATAGGCCATTCCATGATTTATTTGATTTTCTCGGGATCTACTGCTACACCCTCCTATGTGATAATGTGACCAAGGTAATGTATTTGTTCTTTATAAAATTCACAGTTGTTGTATTTTGCATACAACTAGTGTTCCCCTAAGGTTTGCAGCATAATTTGTAGATGCTTATGGTGCTCTTCCAAATTTTTATAGTAAATCAGAATATCGTCAATAAATATTAGTATAAATTTATCAAGATATAAATGAAAATTTCCATTCGTAAGACACATAAATGTAGTTGGGACATTCGTTAGTCCAAAAGGAAGGAATACAAATTCCTAGTGTCCATAGCGAGTGTCGAATGCAGTCTTACAAATATCATCTTTTATTCTAATATGATGGTATCTGGATCATTAATCAATTTTAGAAAATTCCTTGGTGCCCTTAACCTGATCGGACAGATCGTCAATTCTAGGCAGTGGATACTTCTTTTGATAGTCAGTATGTTTAACTGTTGATAGTCAATTCACACTCTTAAGGCGTTATCCTTCTTCTTAATAAACAACACTAGAGTTCCCTATGGAGACACATTGGGACATATATAGTTCTTATCGAGCGACTCCTGTAATTGAATTTTTAATTGTGTAAGTTCCGGTATGGTCATTCTATAAGGTGCTCTTAATACTGGGGAAGCCCCTGGAATTAGCTCAATGGTAAAGTCAATATCACTTTTTAGTGGTAGCCGTCATATTTCTTCCAGAAATACATCTGTGAAGTCTTGAATGATTGGCAGATCTGTTTGGTGTACTGTTCCTGCATTAATTTGAGCATAACCCACTTGTACCACATAAGTGTGACAACCTTTTCATAAACACTTTCCCGATTGAGAAGCAGTGATTGGTCTTAATTGTACCGATCTCTTAATCCCTTGCAGTTCACACCTAAAACCTGCTCCGTTCAAATAACTCATAGTTTTCTCTTTACAGTTTAACAAAGACCAATGAGCCTCGAGCCAATCCATTCCTATTAAAACGTCATAATATCCCAAAGGAAAAACATTTAAATTCATCTTAATATTTTGGTCAGCTAAGTTGATGGAGTAGTCTTCTACCTTGAACCTCACTCATCTCTTGGCTCATATGGCTAGTTGAACTAACCAAGGGGTATTAAATTTCAGAGTTTGTAATTGACACTATTCTACCATTCTAGGACTTATGTAACTTAAAATGGCACATGGATCTAGCAAAATTGAAACAGTATGTCTAGACATCTTGCCTTCTATTCTGATCATGCTGGGTCGATAATCTACCTAACAGGCTTCCAAGGCCGCATTAATCTTGGGCATGCTCCTCGCCACCTCACCCACCATTGAAGCCTTGTGTATATTAGTTATTGGTTCCAATATTCCACGATGAGGGAAATTCTTAATGTAATGTGGTCCTCCACAACCCCAACAATGAAGGGGTGGTTTCTGTCCTTGATTTCCTTCAGATTTAGTAGATGGGTCCACTGCTCTCATTTCATTCTGAGATCAAAATTTCAGTGGAACTTTCTCCATATTTTTTCCTTGCTTCCCTTTTAAACTACTCCTAGAATGGTGTGGTTTGAAATTCCTACATTTTGACCTTTTTTTCCAGTCTAGTTCTTACCATTATCTTTTTTCTGCATCTATTGATAATAGATTCATGCTTTTCTTATAGCATCATCCATAGTTTTTAGATAATCAAACTCCAGACATTCTTTCATATGTATCGGCAAACTACAAATAAATATTTGCACCTTGACTTTCTCCTATCGCAAATATGATACATAGCATAATAGGGAGCCAAATTTAGCCACATAGTCATCCATAGGTAGTTGTTGCAACCTTAGTTCATGAAATTATTTAGCTTTGTCATCATAAAATTGCTTTGTCAGATATTTATTTCTGAAGTGTTTCTGTAATTCTTCCCAAGTAATTGACTGCTCATCAATAACATGCACCGCTTTCACTTCCTCCCACCACAAGGTAGCCTTACCTCACAATTGATAAACAACTAACTGAGCTTTTAAATTTTCATCATAGTCATAAATTTGGAAATACTTAGTTATATTTATCAACCAAGATTCCACTGATTCCTCAACTTCCTCATGATAACTTGGAGGCTGAATCCTCTTGAATTCACTTTGAAATTCTACTTTCCATTTCTTTCTATTTTTGCGTACACCACTATCTGAAGTGTCTTTAGACTCTTTTCCTTATGTTTTCTTATTCCCTTCAGATTCTTGTGTTTGACTTCCTGCCAGTATGACGTCTCTCTCCTTCGGTGTGATTCTGCCTGATTGCCATTATCAAAGCTTGGTTTTGAGTTTTGATGGTTCTATCTATCTGTCAAGATTTTAATAATGTGCTCTTGTTCCCGTACCAAGCTTTCATTTTTAGTAAAAAGGGTTTCCATTTCCGATTGAAATTGTTGGATTGTTTCCATCATTGTGGCAGCCCTGTTATGAGATTCGTTCTCCAATTGAATCCATAGCGGAGGATTAGTACATGCCATTGGTGTCATCTCGGGCTCAGCATTGGGCCATGTCGATGGTGTAGAAGCGGTTCCCCCTCTCCTTCTCAGACTAATATTTTCTCTCTCTCAAAATCTATGAACACACACAACACAGATTTGATTGCATCCAATCCAGCCCTCAGTGTCGAACCTTGAGCTTTGATACCACCTGTAACATTTCCCCCATCATAAATAAATTTTTTTTTCACTTATGCACATAACCATTTACCATGTAAACATTTTCTATCAATATACATAATCATTGGTAAGTTTTTAATCCACTCTTACATTTTCGATATTTAATATTTTATGACATTATATGTGATGTTCATGGTTAATGTCTTTTACACTATTCTATGCATAGTTGATAGTTAAATTTTTTGATATGATTATATACATAGTCTAATGTTTAACATTGGAAGAAAATCAATTGATAGGGGGTTAACTGTACCCCAGCTCTCCTAAAACTTCTAATTGTGCATGCACACCTACCACTTGGGGCTTTCTTAACCGAGGGATTAGTGACCGATCAATGGCAGATGAAACTATCGAGATTAGTATGTGATCAACGTCGCAACAGATTTTGGGATGCATCAATGATGGGGAGAACTTCTAAATTCTCAATGGGTAGAGAGAAATTGCCTCTACCTCCCACGCCATTTGGAAACTCATTCGACGCCTTTGCAGAGAACTCTACCTCCCTCTGTTACATAGTCAAGGTTTCAAGCTTTCCTGTTGTTTGAGCTTCTAGGTAACCAGCTACCCATAGGGGTTTGTTCCT
>APFE030487181.1:47633-64942 GCA_000404065.3 Pinus taeda | reverse complement strand
TAACCCCATGCAAAGATAGTTTTGTTTCATATAATCCTGGTGATTATGGTAGAGTGCATTTGGGGAATAATCATTTTTGCAGTATTGTTGGAGTGGGAGATGTCTAGATCAAGATGAAAGATGGACAAGATATATTGTTGAAATAGGTCAGGTATGTACCAGAAATGTGCATGAGTTTAATCTCTATGGGATGACTAGATGATGAAGGCTATTCCACAAGCTTTCGGAAAGGAGGCTGGAAAATTAGCAAAGGAGCATTGGTCGTGGCCAAAGGACCCAAGATAGGAACCTTATAAACATTAAAGATAGTGATAGGAAAATCAGATTTGGCTGTTGTCACAAAAGAAGGAAATTCAGCAAATCTGTGGCATAAGCGTTTGGGTCACATGAGCGAGAAGGGCTTAAAAATTCTTGTTGGTAAAAATTTATTGCCAGGTTTGAAATCCTACAATCTTGATCTTTGTGAGCACTATATATATTATAGACAAAGAAGGGTTTCATTCCTTAGATGTGGCCATTACAGAAAGAAAAATGTGTTAGACTTGGTACACTCATATGTGTTTGGGCATGTTAACATCAAATCATTAGGAGAAGCATCATATTTTGTAACATTTATAGATGATGCATCCAGGAAGGTTTGGGCATATCCTATGAAAAATAAAAGTGAAGTGTTTGGAATATTTCAAAAATTCCATGTTGCTGTTGAAAGAGAGACTAACAAATTGCTGAAGTGTTTAAGAACATATAATGGTGGAGAATATTGCTCAAATGCATTTAAGAAATATTGTAACAAGTTTCGCATAAAGCATGAGAAGATTGTGCCTGGTACTTTTCAACAGAATGGTGTCGCATAAATGATGAATCACACCATTATGGAAAATGTGTAAAGTATGTTGTCCAATTCCGGTTTGGAGAAGAATTTTTGGGCTGAAGCAGTCAGGACCGCTTGCTACCTCATAAATAGATCTCCAACTACATCCTTGGATGGCGGTATCCCTAAAGAAGTTTGGATATGTAAGAATTTGAATTATTCTCACTTGATAAACTTTGGATGTGAAGCATTCGTAAATATTCCCAAAGAAAATAGAACTAAGCTAGATGATAAATCTATGAAATGCATTTTTTTGGGATATGCAGATGAAGATTTTGGTTATCGTCTATGGGATCCAGTCAAACATAAAATTATTAGAAGCAAGGATGTTATATTTAATGAGTCAGTAATGTTCAAGAGGACTGTAAGTGAGTTGAAGGTTAAGAAGGTTATTGATAGGTTTGAAGAGCAACAGGAAAACATACCACCAATACAAGAAAATGAATAGAAAATATAGGAGCATGAAGAACAACAAGTTGAAAATGATGAACAACAAGAAGAAGGAATCTTGCAGGAACCTTTACAAGATATTCAACCTGATAATGCACCACCACAGTTGGTTCACAGATCTTCTAGGCCTCATAAGCCTTCACAAAGGTATCCTCATTCAAACCATATTTTGTTGACTGATGAAGGTGAGCCTAATTGTTTTCAAGAAGCCTGTAAAGTTGAGCATAGTGAAGAATGGAAGAAAGCAATGGAACAAGAAATGAACTCTTTGCTGGAAAATAAAACTTGGGAGTTGGTAAACCTCCCAAAAGGTAGAAAGGCTCTACAAAACAAATGGGTTTATAGGATTAAGCATGACGGTGATGAAAAGAAGGAGAGGTATAAAGCAAAGCTGGTGGTGAAAGGTTTTGCGCAAAAAGAAGGTATTGAATTCACTGAAATTTTCTCACCTATTGTAAAAATGTCATCCATTAGAGTCATTCTTGGTCTAGTTGCTTCTTTAGACCTAGAATGTGAACAATTAGATGTAAAAACTGCATTCCTTCATGGTGAATTGGAGGAAGAAATTTATATGGAGCAGCCATAAGGCTTCATAGAAAAAGGCAAAGAAGAACTTGTTTGTAGGTTGAAGAAGAGTCTCTATGGGTTGAAATATGCACCTCAACAATGGTACAAGCAATTTGATTCATTCATGTTGGACCATGGTTTTCAGAGGTTGGAAGTTGACCATTATGTCTATATCAAAAAGTATGATCAAGGAAAGTATATCATATTATTGTTATATGTGGATGACATGTTGATTGTTGGGCATGATAAGAATAAGGTCAATAGGTTGAAGAAAGATTTGGGTAGAAAATTTGCAATGAAGGATTTGGGACCAACACACGAGATATTGGGCATGCAGATTATGCGTGATAAGAAAAACAAAATGTTGTGGCTGTCACAAGAAAAATATATCAAGAAGGTGCTTGACAGGTTTAATATGAAGGATTCCAAGCCAGTTGGTAAACCTCTTGCAGCACACTTCAAGCTGAGTATTGAATTATGTCCTAGTGATGACAAGGAGAAAGAAGAGATGAGAAAGATTCCTTATGCTTCAACAGTTGGCAGTTTGATGTATGCCACGGTATGCACACAACCAGACATTGCATATTTAGTGGGAGTAGTGAGTAGGTTCCTTGCCAATCCAGGCAAACAACATTGGCAAGCAGTAAAATGGATTTTGAGGTATCTCAAGGGTACTAGTCATTATTGTTTATGTTTTGGTCATGATGATATTGTGCTTGAAGGATTTACAATTGCGGATATGGCTGGAGATATGGATATAGAAAGCCCAATATAGGTTATTTGTATACATTTGCAAGTGCAGCAATATCTTGGGTACCAAGACTACAAAGAATAATAGCCCTCTCTACAAAAAAAGCAGAGTACATAGCTGCAACAGATGCTTGTAAAGAGATGTTGTGGATGCAGAGATTCCTAGGAGAGATAGGAATAAAGTAGGACAAGTATGTGTTATATTGTGATAGTCAAAGTGCCATTCACTTGGCGAAAAACCCAGCATCTCATTCAAAAACCAAGCACATTGACTTCAGGTACCATTGGATCCAGCATATGTTGGAGGAAGAACAGTTATCCTTGGAAAAGATCCATACAGATAGGAATCATGTTGATATGCTCACTAAGATTCTACCACGAAATAAACATGATTTATGTAGAGGCATGGTAGGACTCGATGTGACTTGATGACTCTTATCTGGCTTCAAGTGGGAGAATGTTAAGTGTGAAGCCAAATTCATCAAACTCATGCAGGATTCTAGATTCTTCTACACCACCATTAGTTTCTAGATCTCTAGGATTCTAGATCTTTCTACACTGCCATTAGTTTCTAGATCGTTCCAGATATCCATCTGAATCACATACATGATTCTATATCCTTCTTTTGCCTCTATAAATTTGTAATTTCTCTGGCCAAGGAATGCAAGCTAAAGTCCAAGCCTATTACGTAATGCAAAGTGATTTCTGTTCTCCAATGATTGTTTTATCTATTCCGTTGTTTCCAATTGAGTAATCTTGAGTTTTCCCTACAATTTGGAGCACATAGCCCGACCCAGTCCTCGACTTCTTTGAGTTACCCAAGATTTTTCGGCACTGTTTCTCTATAGGGTTCTCCCCGTGACACAGAGAAACCAACTCGCAACTTAATCTGGGCTTCTAGTTATTGTTCTACCCACGACTCGACTAGTGATATTTTGTGATTCCCTGGTGCTCGACTGTAACTTTTCCTCATAATTCTAAGACTAAAATTCCCTTTAGTAATTCTCAGAGTCCTAACATGACCAAATCTTAGATTAACAACCTACTTAAGTTAGGTGTTGTTACAAACAGTTTAGTTCATCAGTATGAAATATATCGAGCAATAATTCTTGTTGATATCTATTAGCAAACACAGGTACCAAATATCTTTTCATAAATATAGGTATAATACCAACAATAATTTTATGAGTGTTTTTAATAAACACAAGTAACAAATTAACAACAATATTCTTCTGTTCCTTTCAAAATCACTGTGAACATTTCTGAATAAAAGAAATACTCTAATAATTATGAACATGGATATGCTTTTATACCAGACTCTACTTACTACAACATACATAGCATTCTTGCATTGTTCATGATTCCATTTTCCATTCACTTTTCCAACAACTAGAAAAACAAACATTAGTTGGAATCACCAACCACAAAATCAAGTGGAGTCTAATGCTCCTCCCAATCTATGAAAACCAGCGACTCTACTCGTGCTCCCCCAAGCTGATTTGATATCAGATATGATATAACACCTCGTTCTTATTTATGGAAAATCATGATTTGTTTTTATTCTATCCATTATTAATTATTTAATTTCTTAATATTATAATTTCAAAAAAATATTTATTGTCTAAATTAATATATATAATATATATATATAAATATAACATTCATCATTGAAATACATCTAAAACACAAATTTTAAAAATTACATATTAATATATATTTAATTGCTATTAAATTAAAAATAATTTTCCATATAATTTTAAGATAGTATCAAATCCATAGAAACTTTCACTATGATCACATCGAATAGCTCTATGAGACCACTCTTTTTTCTCATGAATTTCGACCAAAACTTATAATCAACGGCTTGCACAGTTAAAGACATGATTTTTGAAGGCAATCATTACCATTATGGACTCACTACCAGTGCCTTCCAATCACCTCCCCTATGTACCGTTGTAATCACACTACCAGTGCCTTCCAGCCACCATCCTTAAGTACTGAATTAAGGAGAAAAGTCTTATTTTGTTACACACTGTTGAAAAATGTTAACCAGTGAGCAGGTTCTCCTGCTGCTTTTCCACGTCAGTACAATGCATTTCCACGTCAGTAAAATCCACGTTTTTACATAACACAGGCAGCCATCTCCAGAGCGTTACAGTTGTCTATAAATTGTTTTATTCATTGCACTTATTTGCAGTGTTATTTGTTCTTTTCCATTTTAAGTAAGTGTAACATATTTTCAATTAATATTTCGAAAATCTAAATGACTACATGTATTATCTATCAAATCATTTTACTGGCATTAACTGGTAAAAAGACATGTCATTATCTTCCGTTCACAATAAACTTTTTCAGTGATTACAAGACTGTATTTTCAAATATATTGCGATTATGGATAAAAAACAATTAAACACTTTGAATATAAATTAATAGAATAAATTGTACTTCTATAACGTCAACAAATATAACTTTAATATTTCATAGAGGTGTTCCGTTTCGTCTACTAGTGTGCAGATGACCAGGTTTGGCTTTAATGCCAAATGTGTGAATTGTAACACCCATGTGCATGGATTACCAAGTTTAAAATTAATGCCTAAATGTGTGGATTATCAGATTTGGATTTTCGAGAGCGAATCAATTTTAGTTTATGTTTATGCTTTGGATAGTTGTGTGTGGATTATCAGATTTGGATTTCCGAGAGCTAATCGATTTCAGCCTTAGATTTCAAGTTTTAGGAAAAGTGACGACTTTCGGGTTTTGATTTCGATTATGAGACAGGTTATCATATTTTGAATTTGACAATGATCGCCCACAGGACGGAATCAATAATGTACCGTATGTGAATTTAACAATGATCGCCCATCCAAAACAACTGTCAGGTCTCCCACACCAACTACGGAGGCTTTTATTTCAGACTTTATAGTAATATTAATGTTATCTGATATACGAATTTCTTAGCCATCGCTCTATGAGTGACAGCACGTGGAGATAGTGATGGCTGTTACTCATAGAGATATGGCTAAGAAGCTAGCCTGTCACATAGCATTAATATTGTTATAAGGTCTGAAATAGAAGTTGCCCACCAATTACATCACACAATTAAATGCTATTAATATAAAATAAAATAAAAACTATTTAATAATTGTTTAAAAGTGGCGCGACAATTTGTTGCTCTTAAGGGTATGGATTTTTTTAGCCTCAAAACGCGAAACTGTTTAAGATAGTCCAAAGTTAGAGATTTTGGCTTTTGGATTTTTATTATATTAAAAATATTTTTTTCATACCACCATGTGATGATCTGGATAACTAGGTGAATAAATTATTTGTTTTACCATTTTGGGTAAAAGGTGAAACAAAGATTATTACTTTTATATATATAGTGAAAATATTATTATTCCAAATTGAAAACTGAATCGAGTAAATTGTCTATAATAACTTGGATTAAGAAGTTATTTTATTTTTCTCGACTGCTAGATTGATTTTCTTTTAACTAGATATACATGCACATATATCTATCAAGAAACAGTTATGAAGGGGAGAAACCCTAACTGTTTCCCTATCCTCCATATGAAGATGGAAAGGAAAAGACCCGGGGGCTGTTAAGGAACAGGCAGGGGAAAAGAAAAACAAAAAGGATAGCAGAAAAGGAAAGGATATGGAATGGAAGTGCTAAGTCTGGTGAAGACCAGATAGCACTAGCACAGAAAGTGCATAAAATTCGCTAAGGCAGAGGCCTAGCAAAAGAGCTTGGGGGGAGATTAGTCTGTATGGACTAGTCTCAAGGTTGGGTGGAAAACAAGCATCAAGCGGCAATCTTCTTCAGATTACAGAGGGTCTGGAAGCCACGTTGTCAACACAGGTATGTACTGTCACAACTCTTTAGTTAGAAAAGTATGGATACCTTTCTATATCGGTTACAGTCATTAGCTACTGAAATGTTCTGGGGTAACTCCAGTAAATAAAGAGAAATAGTGTTACACTCAGAGGAATAAGCTTTTAAACAAATCTGATGAATATTAAACCATATATAAATATTCGGCTAACAAACAGAACACCGACTGTTAAGATTCATAAAGCATTGTGCTAATGAACCGAATACTGTCTGTTAAGTTCATGCATATTTAAGTTCTTGATTAAACCGTAAGGTGAAATACATATATGGTTGAATAAAATAGGGTTAAGAATTAATCTAAGCGGAAGAAAGACCGCGAAGAATGGGATAGACTCAAGTCATATCTACACTAGTTTCCACAATATACTAATCGCTGGCGGAGATAATCAATGTATTCTTTTTAGAAGCCTAAGAGATGAAATAAGCAACGAGACTGTATGATCTTAAGAAACTGAAATCAACAGTAAATTTATACAACAAGCAAATATGGTATGAGGGCGAATTCGTTCCCTCTCGCTGTCAAAATCACGAAGACTTTTATTATTACATGCGGTAATATAAAAATCCAACTGAACTCGATGATACAGTACCTATCCGGTAGTATTGCCAGAACAGAAAACAATATTTTGATCATCGATAGCCTTAAATGGTGCAGAACCGTAATAGGGTCGGCCCTGCTATAAGATGGAGAGCGGGCTACACCAAGATTATGGAAAAGAAAAAAAACATGTATACATATAACGTGAAGTTTAACCCGTTAACAGAAAATAATGAAGCTTGTGAATAGGAAATCGTATACATTGGAACAGAACTCTTAATATAAATTTTACAGTATCGAAAGACAATTTCTGTTTAATACACAGTAGGAATCCCTGAGCAATAAACATATATACGTGCATTGGCGTAAAGCCGTTCCAAAAATCAAATATCAGACCACGGTCTTATGGCAAAGTAAAAGGCATGAATTACATGGCAAGATTCATCAAACCCTAGCGGAAGCTAACCATACTCAGAAAAGGGACAATAACACCATACTGAGAACGAAAAGCTCAACATAAATTCATTTGGGCAATCTCAAAATATGGAAATCATTTACGGGTCTGAGCCGAGGCCGGTCCATAACCAAACTTAAATCAAATTTATACATATACATTTCGGGTAATAAATATTTATGCAATGACAACCTGTTCTGGAAGACCCAGATGGAGAAAATCAGACCTCGGTAGTTCTGGAAGGCCGAGGAAACCAAAACGTCGCGAGTACATTACATACAACAAGAGAGCCCCGCCCCCGGAGTTTTGCCAGAATAATTACAGCCAGACAGTAAACGAAGGCGGAAACCCTCTCAAAGAGAGTGCCGAATTCAATAAACCCTGTAAACATTTAAAAGGAAAATGCCTAGTACGACTATTGAAGGCTTCACAGCCAGAAAATTTATAACAGAACCAATCCTGAGAGAAACAGGCAGTCACCTGACACAAAAGAAAGTGGTATTAATTTACTCTTCAAACAGTAACCCTAACCTATGCTAAAGGGGGAAGCGCTTACCTGGAAATAGGCCGCCCTGAAGTTTCACAACAGAAGCTCTCATCGTTGCATCGAATCCTCGACCCTGTTCATCAAACCAAAGATAACAGGAAATCCATTATCGCACTGAAATCAGGTAAAGAAATTATAAATGAGTAGCAAAAATAAAAAAAAAAACGAACATACAGCAGGTCAAATAATGGAAGGGAACCCCTCGCCAGATTTCCAGTGTTTAACAGTATATTCAGGTGAACGAATACCTACACTTCAACCATGGTAGCCGGTGTTGCATGACAGACGGGTTGCGCGCAGCAGAGCCATTCAAGTCGGTCTCGGCCAGATAATGAATCACAGAAACCCTAACTTGGGGTTTGTAAGTTATATCGGCGAGTGTACAATCGATCGAAGGCGGGAAGGGATCCCCACCGCCGATCTCTGTCAGTATCCCGAGAAGCCGAACACTTGTCTCGGCATTCAATGCATTCCCTTCATCGCGATCTGCAACCAGGATCGATGGCGCGACAATTTCCAGACGGGACACTTGTCCATGTTTAAGCAATGGAGTCACAAAATATCGAATCCGCCGTATATATGTAGGTACCATGTATCCTGGTGGGTTCCGATGTGTAACAGTCGGTTGGTAAACATTAATGCGAAAATAAATAAGCGGATATCAATATCATGGTATGCGCTGGTAACAGAAGATTAATTAAAACATTTCCAAGTTTAAACCTTTAATTCCGCATCGTGATATATGTATACATACCATGCAGACGATTTAATTAAAAAAAAAAAAAATTGGTTATAGTAATATCATTTTAATTATGGTGTTGGGGTTTATGACATATGGTATCAGAGCCCGGTTACAAAACTGAGGCCTCTGGGTAAAGATATACTCATAAATTTGTTCATCTTATTATCTTTCTCATGTTAATAAGCACAGGATACAGAATTCAGAACTCTACAAGATGAGGAGAACCGACAATACAACTCGACGACCTGTAGTAGGATCAGGAGCACCGAGATTTGAAAATAATCCTGAACTATGGGTTCAGCTTGGGGAGGAAACCAGAACTACAAACCAAGCCATTCTAGAAACCGTACAAGAACTTAAAAATGAAATGGCAAGGTTGCGAGAAGACAATGCTAGACTGACAATGGAACAGGAGAGGATATTAAAAAGTCTATCTAAACGACAGAATCAAATACCAGTTCATCCTAGTATGGAGCAGCAGAGATTGTCGGAGGAACAAAATCACCCTATGCCCCCTGAAGGTTCGGAGGAGCAGGAGGAGCATTCTGACAATGTGAATGAACAGCAATCTTCGAAGAAACAAAGGGTGGAACTGCAAGGGGAATTTCGGAAAATCACACCCCCGCATTTTGACGGAGAACAGGAGGAAGCCGCTGAGGCATGGCTGATTAATATGAACAAATACTTTCAACTCTATGAATATGATCACAATCTTAAGGCCAGATTGGCTATTTTTCAGCTTCAGGGAAAGGACACCTTATGGTGGGAAGAAGTGAAGATAGTCAAAGGGGTCACTGAACAGACCATCACTTGGGACAATTTCCAAAGGTACTTTAAGGAGAGATATCTAACAGAACGGTTCTATGATGAGAAGGCAAGGGAATTCCACGATCTACGTTTGGGGCAGCAGACTATGGACGAGTTCATCACCCGTTTTACTTCTCTGCTCCGTTACGTTCCCTATATAAGAGAAGAAAAGGCAAAGGTACAGAGATTTGTAAGCAGCTTACCACCTTACATGCGAGAAAGGATTGAATTTGACAATCCCAAGTCAATGGATGAAGTTATTCGAAAAGCCAGAATTTGTTATCAATAAGGCAGACAAAAAGGAGAAGCAGCCGGCAAGAAATGGAATGAAAGGAAGGGCTTTAAGTCAGTTGGGAATAGTAATGGAAATCACAGCAGTGGAAGTAAATGGAATAGCAAAGGACCAAACAGCAGAATTCCAGATAGAGCCGCCTCCAAATTTAGGCCGAACAGTGAATCCAAAGGTAGCGGACAGCAAGTACGATTAGACAATGAGGGAACCACCAGACCCCCGGTGCAGTGCTGGGGTTGTGGGGGACCCCACTACATTAAAAACTGTCCGCAGCGGAAAGGAGCGGAACAGCTATCCCAGATTCATGAAGCCTCAACAGTTGGTGAAGTGGGACGCAGCTTGCCAAGGATTAATGCAGCATTGGAAGACCGTCAGGCGGAGTACCAGCCGACCATGGTCGAGTTTGAAGGTAATATCTCAAACCTTACTGTATCTTTTTTAATTGACCCTGGGGCTACACTGAGTTATGTAAGTCCAAAAGTAGTAGAACGCTGTAAATTACAGCCCACTAAGTTTAAAAACCCATGGCTGGTGCAATTAGCCACGGGGGCCAAAAGGCGAGTGTTATCTAAGATAAAGGACTGTTCCTTTACCATAGCTGGACAACCAGTAACGGCAGACTTAAATGTACTTCCTCTTGGCTCCTATGATATTCTCATTGGCATGGACTGGCTGGAAAAGCACTGGTCACTATTGGACTGTAAGACCAAGGTGATCTACTTTAAAGACTCCTTGGGAAATAAAAAAGAAATGCAGGGAATTAAACGACCCATGCAAGTGCAGCCTATAACAGCAAATCAGCTGGTAAAATGTGTGCGGAAAGGATGCCAGATCTATGCCATCCAGGTGGGTTATGCAGATTCCAAAGATAAAACAGCCATCTTGAATAATATCCCTGTAATTCAAGAATTCACAGATGTGTTTCCGGAAGAAATTCCTGGGTTGCCCCCAAAAAGGAACATAGATTTCACCATTGAGTTGGTCCCAGGGGCAGCATCGGTATCTCGGGCACCATATAGAATGAGTGTACCCGAATTGACCGAATTAAAAATGCAACTGCAAGAGCTTTTGGACAAAAATTATATACGTCCGAGTGTGTCCCCGTGGGGAGCCCCAGTGCTGTTTGTTAAGAAGAAAGATGGAACCTTCCGAATGTGCATTAACTATCGTCAGTTAAATAAGTTAACCATTAAGAATAAATATCCTTTACCCCGGATCGACGAGCTATTCGATCAAGTGAAGGGTGCAACGGTGTTCTCTAAAATTGATTTGCGATCTGGTTATCATCAAATCTGAATTAAGGACGAAGATATCGCTAAAACAGCCTTTAAAACCAGATATGGTCATTATGAGTTTGTGGTTCTGCCATTTGGGCTTACCAATGCCCCCGCAACGTTCATGTGTTTAATGAACAGTATTTTCCATCAATATTTAGACAAATTTGTGCTGATATTCATTGATGACATATTAGTATATTCTCGCACTATGGAAGAACACCAGGAACATTTGAGAAAAGTGCTGCAGACTCTCCGGGAACATCAACTATATGCAAAATTTAGTAAATGCGATTTCTTCAAAGAAGAAATCCAATATTTGGGTCATGTGATTACCAAGGAGGGAATTGCGGTAGATCCAGAAAAGATAAAGGCCATAATGGATTGGCCTGTACCAAAGGACGTGGCAGATATTCGATCTTTTATGGGTTTGGCTGGTTATTATAGAAGATTTGTAGAAGGATTCTCTAAGGTTGCATTTCCCATTACCTCATTACAGAAAAAGGGAAAAACATTCCATTGGACCCCAAAGTGCCAGCAAAGTTTCGAACAATTGAAACATCTTCTTACCACGGCCCCTATCTTGAGAATAGCTGATCCTGATAAGGATTACGTGGTATGTACGAACGCAAGCAAAGAAGGAGTAGGTGGAGTTTTAATGCAAGAAGGCAAAGTGGTCGCCTACGAGTCTCGGAAATTAAAAGAACATGAGCAGAAATATTCTGCTTATGATTTGGAGCTGACCGCTGTCATCCATGCCTTAAAGATGTGGAGACACTATCTCGTGGGCAGGAAATTTTTACTGCTCACTGATCATCATAGCTTGACCAACTATTTCAGTCAGCCCACCTTAAACGCTCGACAAGCACGATGGGTGGATTTTCTGAGCGGCTTTGATTTTGAAATCAAACATTTGCAAGGGAAGGAGAACCGGGTAGCAGATGCCTTAAGCCGGAAGGTACAACATTTGTATGAGGTTTCTGTTAGTAATTGGAAGAGCCCCATTTTGGAAATGGTCAAAGAAGCTTCAAGGCAAGATGTTAATTATCAGCAATTAAAACTACAGCTACAACAACCTGGTGACTTGACAAGCTCATCAGATTATGAGTTAGATGAGACAGGAATGATATATTTCAAGCAAAGACTATATGTACCCAATCAGGAAGAAGTTAAAAATCTCATCATGGACGAGTTTCATGCCAGCCATTATGCGGGGCATCCAGGATATCAGAAAATGATTACTGCCATCCGGAAGGAGTATTTTTGGCCAGGAATGAAGAAGAACATTGCCGAGTATTTAGCTCGATGCTTGGAATGCCAGCAGATTAAAGGAGAACACCAGCACCCAACGGGATTATTACAACCCCTGCCGATTCCAGAATGGAAATGGGAAATCATCTCCATGGACTTTATTACGGGATTACCTAAGACAAAAAAGAACAACGATTCTATTATGGTAGTAGTGGATAAACTGAGTAAAGCTGCACACTTTATACCAGTACAGTCCACATTCAAGGCCACACAAATTGCTCATGTTTTTATGAAAAACGTGTTTAAACTTCATGGGCTTCCGAAGACAATAATTTCTGATCGTGATGTGAAATTCACATCAGCCTTCTGGAGGACATTATTCGTTGATTTAGGAACCCAATTGAATTTCAGTACAGCATACCACCCTCAGACCGATGGGCAAACTGAGCGAGTAAATCAGGTGGTAGAAGATATGTTGCGGGCTTATGTGATGCAACAACCCACGTTATGGGAAGAATATCTACATTTAGTAGAATTCGCATATAATAATGGATATCACACCTCCACCCAAATGAGCCCCTTTGAGGTTATGTACGGTCGCAAATGCCGCACACCCTCTAGTTGGGGAGAACCCGAGGATAAGCTAAGCTTGGGACCTGAGATGCTCAAAGAAATGGAAGAAATGGTGAAAAGGGTGCGTGTGAATTTGAAGGCTGCTCAAGACAGACAGAAAAACTTTGCTGATCAGAAAAGAAGATTTAAGGAATACCAGGTCGGTGATCACGTGTATATCAGAATTCAAACTAAAAGGAGTACCTTACAATGGAGTGGATGTGCCAAATTGGCACCCTGATTCTGTGGACCCTTCCAGATCCTAGCTAGGATTGGCCCAGTAGCGTATCAGCTCGCTTTGCCAAGCCACATCCGAGTCCACAACGTATTTCATGTCTCAGTACTCAAGAAATATGTTTATGACCCCAAGCATGTGATTCAATGGTGGGACATTCAGGTAGTAATTGTTGCTGCAATGGACTATCAAAAATGTTATTGAAAAGAAAAGCTAACTCTGGAATTGTGTAATGCAGGTCGAACCGGAAGGAGAGGTTCTGGTCGAACCTCTGAACATCCTCGACCGAAGAGAAGTGCAGCTGCGGAAACGAGTTATTACCCAAGTTAAGGTCCAGTGGCGACACTACGGGCCTGAGGAAGCCACTTGGGAGGATGAAGAATTAATGAAAAGGACGTATCCAGCTATGTTCATGGTTGAAAGCCACCGGGACGGTGTCCAATCTCAAGGGGAGGAGATGTGATGACCTGGATAACTAGGTGAATAAATTATTTGTTTTACCATTTTGGGTAAAAGGTGAAACAAAGATTATTACTTTTATATATATAGTGAAAATATTATTATTCCAAATTGAAAACTGAATCGAGTAAATTGTCTATAATAACTTGGATTAAGAAGTTATTTTATTTTTCTCGACTGCTAGATTGATTTTCTTTTAACTAGATATACATGCACATATATCTATCAAGAAACAGTTATGAAGGGGAGAAACCCTAACTGTTTCCCTATCCTCCATATGAATATGGAAAGGAAAAGACCCGGGGGCTGTTAAGGAACAGGCAGGGGAAAAGAAAAACAAAAAGGATAGCAGAAAAGGAAAGGATATGGAATGGAAGTGCTAAGTCTGGTGAAGACCAGATAGCACTAGCACAGAAAGTGCATAAAATTTGCTGAGGCAGAGGCCTAGCAAAAGAGCTTGGGGGGAGATTAGTCTGTATGGACTAGTCTCAAGGTTGGGTGGAAAACAAGCATCAAGCGGCAATCTTCTTCAGATTACAGAGGGTCTGGAAGCCACGTTGTCAACACAGGTATGTACTGTCACAACTGTTTAGTTAGAAAAGTATGGATACCTTTCTATATCAGTTACAGTCATTAGCTACTGAAATGTTCTGGGGTAACTCCAGTAAATAAAGAGAAATAGTGTTACACTCAGTCGAGAGGAATAAGCTTTTAAACAAATCTGATGAATATTAAACCATATATAAATATTCGGCTAACAAACAGAACACCGACTGTTAAGATTCATAAAGCATTGTGCTAATGAACCGAATACTGTCTGTTAAGTTCATGCATATTTAAGTTCTTGATTAAACCATAAGGTGAAATACATATATGGTTGAATAAAATAGGGTTAAGAATTATTCTAAGCTGAAGAAAGACCGCGAAGAATGGGATAGACTCGAGTCATATCTACACTAGTTTCCGCAATATACTAATCGCTGGCGGAGAGAATCAATGTATTCTTTTTAGAAGCCTAAGAGATGAAATAAGCAACGAGACTGTATGATCTTAAGAAACTGAAATCAACAGTAAATTTATACAACAAGCAAATATGGTATGAGGGCGAATTCGTTCCCTCTCGCTGTCAAAATCACGAAGACTTTTATTATTACATGCGGTAATATAAAACTCCAACTGAACTCGACGATACAGTACCTATCCGGTAGTATTGCCAGAACATAAAACAATATTTTGATCATCGATAGCCTTAAATGGTGCAGAACCGTAATAGGGTCGGCCCTGCTATATGATGGAGAGCGGGCTACACCAAGATTATGGAAAAGAAAAAAAACATGTATACATATAACGTGAAGTTTAACCCATTAACAGAAAATAATGAAGCCTGTGAATAGGAAATCGTATACATCGGAACAGAACTCTTAATATAAATTTTACAGTATCGAAAGACAATTTCTGTTTAATACACATTAGGAATCCCTGAGCAATAAACATATATACGTGCATTGGCGTAAAGCCGTTCCAAAAATCAAATATCAGACCACGGTCTTATGGCAAAGTAAAAGGCATGAATTACATGGCAAGATTCATCAAACCCTAGCGGAAGCTAACCATACTTAGAAAAGGGACAATAACACCATACTGAGAACGAAAAGCTCAACATAAATTCATTTGGGCAATCTCAAAATACGGAAATCATTTACGGGTCCGAGCCGAGGCCGGTCCATAACCAAACTTAAATCAAATTTATACATATACATTTCGGGTAATAAATATTTATGCAATGACAACCTCTTCTGGAAGACCCAGATGGAGAAAATCAGACCTCGGTAGTTCTGGAAGGCCGAGGCAACCAAAACGTCGCGAGTACATTACATACAACAAGAGAGCCACGCCCTCGAAGTTTTGCGAGAATAATTACAGCCAGACAGTAAACGAAGGCGGAAACCCTCTCAAAGAGAGTGCCGAATTCAATAAACCCTGTAAACATTTAAAAGGAAAATGCCTAGTACGACTATTGAAGGCTTCACAGCCAGAAAATTTATAACAGAACCAATCCTGAGAGAAACACGCAGTCACCTGACACAAAAGAAAGAGGTATTAATTTACTCTTCAAACAGTAACCCTAACCTACGCTAAAGGGGGAAGCGCTTACCTGGAAATAGGCCGCCCTGAAGTTTCACAACGGAAGCTCTCATCGTTGCATCGAATCCTCGACCTTGTTCATCAAACCAAAGATAACAGGAAATCCATTATCGCACTGAAATCAGGGAAAGAAATTATAAATGAGTAGCAAAAATAAAACAAAAACGAACATACAGCAGGTCAAATAATGGAAGGGAACCCCTCGCCAGATTTCCAGTGTTTAACAGTATATTCAGGTGAACGAATACCTACACTTCAACTATGGTAGCCGGTGTTGCATGACAGACGGGTTGCGCGCAGCAGAGCCATTCAAGTCGGTCTCGGCCAGATAATGAATCACAGAAACCCTAACTTGGGGTTTGCAAGTTATATCGGCGAGTGTACAATCGATCGAAGGCGGGAATGGATCCCCACCGCCGATCTCTGTCAGTATCCCGAGAAGCCGAACACCTGTCTCGGCATTCAATGCATTCCCTTCATCGCGATCTGCAACCAGGGTCGATAGCGCGGCAATTTCCAGACGGGACACTTGTCCATGTTTAAGCAATGGAGTCACAAAATATCGAATCCGCCGTATATATGTAGGTACCATGTATCCTGGTGGGTTCCGATGTGTAACAGTCGGTTGGTAAACATTAATGCGAAAATAAATAAGCGGATATCAATATCATGGTATGCGCTGGTAACAAAAGATTAATTAAAACATTTCCAAGTTTAAACCTTTAATTCCGCATCGTGATATATGTATACATACCATGCAGACGATTTAATTAAAAAAAAAAAAATTGGTTATAGTAATATCATTTTAATTATGGTGTTGGGGTTTATGACACACCACTTTTCACTATTTCTTTTAAGTTCATACAAAAAAACGCAAAGAACAATTCAATTCAAAGTAATGCTACTTTTTAACATTGAATATTAGTATTATGAGCTACTCAAAGAACAATTCAATTCAAAGTAAAGCTACTTTTTAACATTGAATATTAGTATTATGAGCTTAATGGCGGAGAGTATTTGTTGTTGTTTTTTTTTTTCTTAATATAGTTTTCAAGTTTTAGGAAATGTGGGGACTATAGGGTTTTGATTTCGATTATGAGACAGGTTATCATATTTCAATGTAATGGATTTTAGGTTTTACTTTCTAGTTAATTGATTCCAGTTTTATTTAATATAATGGATTTTAGGTTTTACTTTCTAGTTAATTGGTTCCAGTTTTATGAAGTGCGTGGATTCCGGGTATATGCAGATTCTCGGGTTTCAATTTAATGGATTTTAGGTTTTAATTATTAGTTAGTTGTTTTTAGGATATAAGTATTAAATTGATTTTAGATTTTATTAAGTGTTTGGATTATTAGATTTTAATTTAACTGAGTTTGTTTAAATCAGCACATTGTAAAATTTATATTAACGGGATTATTTT
>APFE030487181.1:2138-32429 GCA_000404065.3 Pinus taeda | reverse complement strand
TGTTATGTCGGCTCTAATTATGTTATGACCCCTTAGACTCCTATATATAGAAAGGAGGTCTTTTTATTTGTATCATCCAAGAATTGTTCATTTATGTAATGTAAAGGAGGTTTCCCCCTCGAAGAGGCTGAATTCTAAGGCGTTGATCGATCTTTTCTATCTTTTCTTGAGTTGGTTTCATAACAGTTTTCCACAGTAGAAGCAGGGGAGGTCAGGGAAAAGCCAGTGATAAACGATCGCCGATATCACAAATCAGCAATCGGTGGGTCTAGGCAACGACGAGTCAATCGAAGGATCGGGGTAAAACCAACAATTGGCAGGTCCAGGAATATCGGCGATTCGTTAGTCCAATGGACCACTCTTAATAACTTGTGGGAGGAATATGAAGATTGTGTTAAAATGCGGGATGGCTGAAAATAATTTAACAAAGGTTTGCAGCGAAAAACCAAGGGCACGGAGACCCCTTCTCTCTCCTCCATGGGGGCCACATGGCAGAACATTATTGGAGCCGATAAAGACATGGTGGCACTAATGTCACCATGACATGGCAATACAGAGGACACGTGTCATGTTGATTTGGAATTTTTAAGGTCCTATGGGGGCATATCCGGGTGACACATGTCACCACTCAAGAAGTGCCATGTGGCAGTGATGAGGTCACATCGGCTATTGCCAATCGATGCTTGCAGGTTGAGGCATGTTGTTACCTCGAAGTTAAAACCCCAATTGTGATCTGCCGATAAAGGGGCTCCAATAAGGATGCTGGCCCATGGACACATAAAGAGCTAAGGAACTAAGGTCCAAGCATTAAAGGGCTATTGCATATCGGTGATCACAATTATCAAAGGTTCCAACCAAAGAGAGCATCATGAAACTTCCGAAGACCAGTAATATTAAAATCGTCGATGGGAAACCTTTAATAATGGGTATTTGATGCAAGGGTTGGCCTGCTGTCACATAAAGAGCCAAAGGAGCCAAGGGCTGAGTGCTAAAGAGCTACCGCAATCGGAGGTCACAAACATGTTGCAGCTCCAATGTAAAAGTCCCGACTGGAAACACCCATTGCGATCTGTCGATAATGGAGCTTCAATACGAAGGACTGAGTCCTAGGTCATGGCCCCCGGTCATATGAGAAGAAATGTAGAAAGGGGCTAAATCAAAGGGGGCCAAGGAGCATTGAAACTCGTTGTTGGTAACGTCCTCTAGAATATCAGTCCCCATGCAGAAATGTTCCGAAAATGTTGTACAAATATTTTAAGGTAGATGGGTCGAAGTTGAGGCATGGAATGAAGGCACGGTGCAACGATAAATCAGTATGGGAGCTCAACAAGACTTGATAATTCAACATGGAGGTCCATGCAGAGGAAAGAAAAAGTACTTCCCGGATGACCTATGTTACTGTACCTTGACATGAATCTTACAGTCGACCCACTCCCAGCTCTGGAGAATGGGTGATCCAAGTAGTTAAGGTGAAAACTACATGAACCGACTGAGAAACCGGAAAGGCACATCATGGCAGAGATGTGGCCTAATGAAGGGCCTTTACAGGAACAATAGAAGGAAATATTCCTCCATCATCTTTCCGTTTTCCTTTCTTTTCATTATTCTGTAATTTCTGTTTGTTTTCAAGAAATGAATCAAATGCTTAGAAATCGATTCAGGCAGCAAAGCTACCACATGCCAAGACAGCTAGTCAATTTGACAGTTGGTGTTATGCTGAGATATTTTGTAAATGTTGATTCAAAGCCCCCATTTTTCTTTATAAATAAGGGGGAGAAACACTTAATATAGGTTCCAGAATTCTGCACCTAAGTGGTCCAAATTCTATGGTTCTAAATGTTGGTTCATGAGGGACTTGAGCAATAGATTGCTGAATGTAAATGGACTGGTGAATGGGACTTGTTTTGAATATTAATAAAACTCTTTGGTGATTCCAATCATGGGAATACGTAGTATGTTTTCCCCACTGTAAATCACATTTCATATAAGTTTTCTTTCTTTGAAATAGAGTCATGAAGCTGCATGTTTCACCCTTGTTGATGATTGTATATTTGTTACCAAGTAGCAACAATACCTGTGTTAGGTACATATTTACTTAAGTACCTATATTGTGCACATATTTTCTTAAGCTTTTGGCGACAAATGTACCCATGAGTACATGGCATGAAACCATGAATAGCGCTCCACTCCTTCCACTCTTTCATCTCCTCCCTTTTCCATATTTCTACTGGAACATTGTTGCTTAGGATTATGTTGGCATCACTATGCATCGAATTCTCTCCTTCCTTTCCTCCTCTTCACTTTAGTGCAACATCAATATTAAGATGCTTGTTGTTGTGCGTCGGCCACCTAAACCAACCATTTCTCTTTGAGGTTGGCCTGATTTACCCCCTGAGAATTTGGACCCATGTATTGGCTTTAGTTTACCTTCACGAAGGATGATTAAAACAAGCCCCCCTTTACTCCCTTTTACCAAATATGTGACAATTGTAGTGCAACATAAAGCCCCCATTGATAATCTTCCATGCAGTCCTCTATTTAAGATGTCTTAGGCACTAGTCTACAATCAACCCAAAGGTTGTCTCTAGGAAGCTTTCTACATCTCATAAAACAGTTGTGTTGCAGGTGCTAGAAAAAGCGACAACATATATGATACAATCAACTTATAAAACACTATCTTAAGTATATTAGAAAGTTATAGCACTAACGTTAACACGATGTCGAATCTATTGGATCAATTATATAAATCAAAAGTGTAAGGAAACAATAGTACAATTACATGTAGAATACTAAGCCATTATCATAAAAATACTTGATTCGAGATCTTATAAAATCTTTGTTAGCTCTTGTACCATGTGGGCTTCTAGAATAAATAAAAAGACCAACTTCTGGCATTATAGATACTTAGGAATAATTTAACAAACTATTCGACTATGTTTGAGGACAAGTATACATGAAGAAGAAATGTAATTGTGACATAGGAAATTCATATAAAAAAAACAAACTATGTAAGAAAACTCCCTCAATTGATCACAATCATGATAATTTGCTAATTGAACTTTAGAGGGAAGGAGTATTGCTACCGCTCAATGGGAGCACCTAGTTAGCTGTCGATAGCCGAGACCGAGGGAGAAAGAAGTGGATACCGGGGGAGAAGAAATAGAGGATCGTTGCCACTAGCCGAGACAAAGGAGACCTCACCGGAAGGAAGATGCATGGATGGAGGCCGAGAATCGTTCAATTTAGTAGCACAGATAAGAGAATGAGCAGCACTTGTATAAGCGTTAATTATATAACCATTCGACATAATAGTAAGGGCCTAGATCGGTAAAGTATGGTCACCGATTTATTACCCTCAAACTTATTAAAATGAAGGTCGAAAGGCATAATATATATATGGAAACTAAGTTATTCTAAGTTATTAATTGTATATTACGATTACGAGAGATAGAAACCATGTATATATAATATACAATGGAAAAATTCAATACCATACAGGAAACTACAATAACCCAACTTTGTGGGGGAATTGAGACAAAGAAAAACACTTAATTCAGAAGCAAAAGAAAGTATACACAGTCCAAGCGAGAATGAAGAAATAGTATGTATATAATAAAATTAAATTAAAATCATAAGGGGAGTACATCCAATATTTGCACCCAAGTCATATGGCCAACTTTAAAAACAAATTTAATAACAAGAATTGTCGTGGGAGCCACAAATGGCTACATAATCCATTCATTCAAATACAATTCTTCATCCAAATCATATAAAACCTTGATTAGGGTTTGAGAAGCAATTTTCCTAAAATTGTTATCATCCTTAGCTTAAGATCTGGAGCGTAAGCATTAATCAAAAGTTGAACTTGAAATCACAGTGGCACCCAAAGAATTAGAGTGTCAAAAAAAAGTTAAAAGGAAAACTCCATAATGGAAGCTTCATTCGCGCTAGGACCATACTTGTAACCACCATAATCGCCGGAGGCTAGAAACCCTCAGTAATATGAAATCATAATAAAGCTAGCAAAATTACCTTAGAGAAAGGAGGGCTCTAGTACCTCTAAAGGGAAATGTTGGTATGAGGCTTCAACCTTGTAATACAAGTGAGCCCAATGGGGTTAGTTCCATCTTATAAAACAAGAAAAACAATTACATAGAAACCCAAGTAACAAAAAAATTATTTGCACCAGAGAACTACATAAAAAAACCTCTACCACATTTCCTAACCTAAAGAATGGAAATAAAAAATCTCTGATATAGACTATAGTTGAACATGGTAAGATATATTGAAGGAAAAGGGAAATATGAAAATTCCTTCTGCTATAATTCGTACACCAACAGGATTTGACAGAAGAAAAATTATAAGGAATATTACCTATACCTTTTCGCCATACGGATTTGAGGTAGTGTATTCACTCTAACTCGACAGAAAACCCCAATACCTACAAAAAGAAATTTAAGGGTGTGAGGTTATTAACTAGAAAATTAATTAATTAATTAAAAAAAATGTACAAAGGTACACTGAATAATACTTTACTATTGAAATCCAGAAGTTGAAATGTTTACGTGGACATTCCACTATGGAATTGGCACAGAACAAAATTAGGAGGCTCGAATCCTTTCAATCTACTAGAATTAGTCGCTAAAAATTAATCAATCAGGACGAGTCCAGAGGTTTTTTATTGTGTTGTTTCAATTGACAAGAAATAAATTATACAGTGCAAGACTGAGGTTCAATTGATCGAGTCATCTTTGTTAAAATGCATTTTCTATTAAGAAGTCAGTAATTCAATTCTCTCAACACCTTTTTCCAAAATATTCAAATATTATCTACATTTATACAAATTTGTTTCAAAAAATTATATTATGTTGTCATCCTTAAATAAACATATTAATTATCTTTAAGATAAAAGAGAACATGTTAATGTTATAAAAAATGTGAATTATTATTTTAACATATTAAGGTTATATAAAAATGTTAAATATTATTTTGAATTATACTAATGGTATATAAATAAAAAATATATATTGTAGGAATCGATCTTCTATATTTCATTGTTTAGAGTATATATATTACTAAATTTTACATTTATTTTTAACAAATTTTCAGAATCAATAAATTTTATTTTATAAAAAATAAACATTAATTACAGAGAATAATGATTACTAAATAAATTTAATAATATATCTTCAATAAAAAATTTAATAACATTTATTCTATTCGTTACTACCATACATCTGCAATGTAGGTTGGATTCTATAGCATGCTCAAACCTAAAGCCATTCCATGTCGAGAAACTCTATTAAATTTTTCAATTGCACCAGCGTGAATCCAAAGGTTTCCCCTCACATCATAGTCAATTTCCACATGCATGATTTAACATTTTAACACAGAATTGACCTCCCATACATAATCAATCATTTTAACATAGAATTGACCTATATGATAGAAGTTCACAATGTCTCTAAATTTTCCTTCTTTCATAATTTACTCAAACTTAATGGAATTCCCCAACAACACATGTGATATATTCCCGAAATAAAAATCTTATTCACATTTTCAGTAATGTCCAAAACGTCAATTTGTTACCATATACCTTTAGCAAGAATTGGATGTAACAATAATAAATTTATGTGTACGTTGACTCCTGAAATAAACCACTACTCTTTCTCTTATCGTAAATACGATACATAGCATAATAGGGAGGAAAATTTAGTCACATACTCATGCATAGGTAGTTTTCGCAACCTTAATTCATTAAATTATTTAGCTTTGTCATCATAAAATCGCTCTATCACATATTTATTTCTGAAGTGCTTATGTAATGCTTCCTAAGTAATTGACTATTTTTCAATAACATGACTACTTTCACTTCCTCCTACCACAAGGTAGCCTTACCTCACAACTGATAAACAACTAACCGAGATTTTAAATTTTCATCATAGTCATAAATTTGGAAATACTTGGTTATATTTATCAACCAAGAATCCGTTGATTCCTCACCTTCCCCATGGTAACTTGGAGGTTGAATCTTCTTGAATTCGCTTTGCAATTCTACTTTCCATTTCTTTGTACTTTTGTGTCGACCACTATTTGAAGTGTCTTCAAACTCTTTTCCTTATGTTTTCTTATTCCCTTCAGATTCTTGTGTTTGACTTCCTTCCGGTATGATGTCTTCTCTCCTTCAGTGTGATTCTGCTTGATTTCCATTATCAAAGCATGGTTTTGAGTTTTGATGGTTCTATCTATATGTCAAGCTTTCAATAATGTGTTCTTATTCCTGTACCAAGCTTTTATTTTTAGTACAAAGGGTTGTCGTTTCCGATTGATGTTGTTGGATTGTTTCCATCATTGTGGCAGCCTTGTTACGAGATTCGTTCTCCAATTGAATATATAGTGGAGGATTAGTTCATGCCATTGGTGTCATCTCGGGCTCAACATTGGGCCATGTCGATGGTGTAGAAGCGGTTCCCCCTCTCCTTCTCAGAGTAATCTTTCCTCTCTCTCAAAATCTATGAACACACACAACACAGATTTGATTGCATCCATTCCAGCCCTCAGTGTAGAACCTTGAGCTCTGATACCACCTGTAACATTTCCCCCATCATAACTATTTTTTTTTTTTTGCTTATGCACATAACCATTTACCATGTAAACATTTTCTATCAATATACATAATCATTGGTAAGTTTTGAACCCACTCTTACATTTTCCATATTTAATATTATATGACATTATATGTGATGTTCATGGTTAATGTCTTTTACACTATTCTATGCATAGTTGGTAGTTAAATGTTTTGATACGATTATATACATAGCCTAATGTTTAATGTTGGAGGAAAATAAATTGGTAGGGGGTTAATTATACCCCAACTCTCCCAAAACCTCTAATTGTGCATGCACACCTGCCACTTGGAGCTTTCCTAACCAAGGGATTAGCAACTGATCAATGGTGGATGCAACTCTCAGGATTAGTATGTGATCAACGTTACAGTGGATTTGGGAATGCATCGATGATGGGGAGAAATTCTAAATTCTCAGTGGGTAGAGAGAAATTTGCTCTACCTCCCACGCCATTTGGAAACTCATTTGATGCCTGTGCAGATCACTCTACCTCCCTTTGCTACATAGTTAAGGTTTCAAGCTTTCCTGTTGTTCGATCTTCTAGTGACCCTTCTTCGCTTTGGGGTTTTTCTAGGTAACTAGTCGCCCATAGGGGTTTGTTCCTTCATGTCGCTCACCATGGTAAGTTGGAAATGAAAAGGGTTATTAATTGTTTTGAATTTATTTCCTAGTTGCCCAGATGTTTCCTTAGCCTAATAGCGTTTTATGCTTCACGTTGTTGTGCAGGTGTTTTCCCCTTCTTTCAATGCAAAAGGAGTATGCCACCAATCTTATTGAAACCTTTGGCACTCCCCACATGTAATTAATGATTTTATTATATAATTTGAAGGGATTACTCAGTTTATTCTTTTGCATAGTTCAATCCACACCATTCTGTCTTCAAGGTTTTCAAGAAATTGGGCGAGGGATGGCGGGTTTCCACACACATGAATTTCTTCAGTTGTGCTTCAGTACTCCAGGTGCAGTCTTAATCATTTCTTCAGCATAATTACATGTCTGTTGTTGAGGGATATTTTTATTAGCCTTTCCAAACTGATATCGAAATCTATAGATGTCGTGGCTGAAATTTTAATTCTCCTTTTTTTTAAATCTAAACATTAAGCTTCAAAGTTGAAACTCCTCCTCTTTGAACTGTATTTCATGACGGTTGTTTTGGATGTTTTGTATCTACATTCGTACTGTATGTAAGATCTGGGTCATCTTTTGTTTCACTATACTTCAGTTAATTTTTTGTGTATTCAGTATATTCATATATATTCCCATGTTAAATTAAGTTAGATGTTTCTCCTTTTCGCTTTCCCATAGTATGGTTTGTTTTTCAGAGTATTTTTTTTCTAAGTAATGCTAATCTATTAATAAAAAAGGTAAAAATACAGCGAGGCGTTGGCCTCTACGGTGCTGAACAAAGTTATATCAGTATGGAACTAGTGAACCAAAAGATATCACTGCCCACTAAGGGGAAACTAGTCCGAAAGTAACCATATTCAATGCCCACGTAGCGGTCCCAGATCGTTAAAAAAGACGTATTAAGCCCACACAGTGGTCCTGAATGTGATTCAACCAAAATGAAACAAGTGGAATGAAAATTCATTGGGAAAACAACTAGATTGAACCTGGATAGCATATTTTTCAAGTGGGGCCCACTAGGCATCTGGTGGAGGCTCCTCCACAATTCGACAACTGTAGTCCGCCTAGTCCACCAGCTCTTCCTCGATACCACAGTTGTAGTCATTCCCCTCCACCACCTCTGCAAACATGCCACCACCTCTGTCAACGACCTCCTGTGTGCTACCCAAGCATCCAACGCATGCATGGTGGCCACCATCCAAGTCCTCGCCATGCAGGGTGCTACCATGTCCAGCCTTGTGCCTGAGCAAGGCTATCTTTTCCTTTTCACCATCTCCCATATCTCACGGCTTCTCAGCCTTCCCTCTGGTGCAGGTCTACTCTTCCTCTGGTTCAGTTCCTTGAGTAGCAAGCTCCTCCTACTGACTCAAATCTTCACTGAAAGCCACAGTGATGGTAGCGATGATGGCGAGACGATTCAGCATGCTATGAAAACGGAATTGGGCAATGTGATAAGAGGGGTGAGGGTGATCAAGAGGGCTAGTCGTTTGGAAGGCCGCATTCACTCTTCTGGCCTCAGAATTCTGTGCTCGTCCTCTGCCACTGCGGGTGTGCAGGTAATGGCCAGTGAGATGACCATTAGACTGAGTACAAGAAGGGGTGGATGAAAGGGTCTTTGGTTTGGGGATGGACGTCGAGGCTGGGTGAGTGTTACGTCCTCAACTGCTATCGCGTCTGCTCCGCATCCTATGGCGAGTTCGTGTCATGGCGTGGCCAACATAATGGAAATTGAAGTCTTGGGTTGGGATGAGAGAGATAAAATCAAGATGAGGGCCTGGTGAGGAATAATTCACTCTGGGATTGCTACTATTGTTGAGCCTGGAAGTAGGAGAGTTCTAGGCAGAATTCAGGTTGCATTGAGTGGTTTGGGTGAAATGGAATCCATTTCCCAAATCCACACAGCTAATAAGCCAATAGTGATGCCCTGTAACTGTGCGGAAGTTCGGCTCCTCAGCTTAAGGGGGGCAAGAACATCTAAGTGGAGAGGGAGAAAAAGTGTTCTGGTCTGTGTTCGCCATGATTTTAATCCTGTTGCTGCCGTCTAGACCTGAGCACCATCATAATTGTGCCTGCATGTTGACAGTTTTGTGCCATAAATTGGCATGGAATGGGACACGGGTGGCCATGTGGCTCGGCCTCCTGCCATTCGCCTATCTCGTCTTCATTAATGCCCTTTTAATCACCCACATCCGAGTTTGTTTTTCTGAGTATTATATACACGTGCTTTAAGTTATGTACTATGCTTCCTTATTTCAATTGTGTATTGAGATTTCTCTAATTATTTCTGCTATGCAAAGCCAAAAATGCTTGACAAACATTCCTAGCTTACTTGAGATGAGTTAGAGATTTTTGGTTATCAACTTAGTTTCCATTATACTCAGTGTACCTACAATTGAACGATTCTACAACGAAGCTTTATTTTTATGCACCAGCATTTTTATGTTAATTGATTGCAGAGTTTTTCCTACAATTTGGAACACATAGCCCGACCCAGTCCTTGACTTCTTTGAGTTACCCAAGATTTTCGGGATTGTTTCTCTGTAGGGTTCTCTCCTTGACATAGAGAAACCAACCCACAACTTAATCTGGTCTTCTAGTTATCGTTCTACCCACGACTCAACTAGTGATATTATGTGATTCCCCGGTGCTCAATTGTAACTTTTCCTCATCATTCTGGGACTAAAATTTCCTTTAGTAATTCTCATAGTCCTAACATGACCAAATCATAGGTTAACAACCTACTTAAGATAGGTGTTGTTACAAAAAATTTAATTCACCAGTATGAAATATATATCTAGTAATAATTCTTGTTGATATCTATTAGCAAACAGAGGTACCAAATATCTTTTCATAAATATAGATATAATACCAACAATAATTTTTATCGGTCTCCTTAATAAACACAAGTAACAAATTAACAACAATATTCTTCGGTTCCTTTCAAAATCATTGTGAGCACTTAGAAATAAAAGAAATACTCTAATAATTATCAATAAAGATATGATTTTATACCAGACTCTATTTACTACAACATAAACAAAATTCTTCCATTGTTCATGATTCCATTTGCCATTCACTTTTCCAACAATTAGAAAAACAAACATTAGTTGGAATCACCAACCACAAAATCACGTGGAGTCAAATGCTCCTCCCAACGTATGAAAACCAGCTACTCTACTAGTGCTCCCCCGAGCTGATTTGATAATAAGAAACATATACGATAGACCACATGGTCCCAACTAGCTTTAGTCATAGGTCCTTTAGGAAGTCCCACTAGCCAACCAGCTCGAGGAATTAAAATTTTATTCCATGTGTACCCACGAAAAACATTCTCATTCCATTCTCTTTAGTTCTTCTCTCTCTCTCCTCAGGTACCGAATACCCTCTTAGTTTCCCCTTTTCCTTTTTCTCACGACTGCGAGCGTGTCACTATTTTTTCAAAAGTATTTCCAAATATGAAATCTTTTCTTTTCATTCTCTCCCGACGACTCTTGATACCTTTTTCTATGAAAGTTATTTATTTATTTAACACAAGCTTATAACTTTACATTAATTACATCACATCTTAATATTGATTTAACTTTAGTAAAGTAAATAAAATAAAGTAAAATTAGGTAATTTGAGAAAATTATTCTATCGGAGAAAAATGTTACATTATCCATAATGATTTGAACTTGTTCAACACTCTTTAAAATAAATAAAAATTATGTAATGTAACATAAAAATTATGTAATATAACAATTAAGGTTGAAGAACTTTTCCAAAATTGATTCTTATATTTTTGTTAAAATAGTTTTAAATATTAAATTTAAGTAATTTTAATAACCAATAACATATATTTGAATATAATATTTTTTTTTTGCTTTTAAACATTCCATATAATTATGAGATTACATACTTATTATATGGAAAATCATGGAAAATAAGTTTACATGCCTTATTATATGGAAAATCATGATTTCTCAGGGTTTGTTTTTATTCTATCCATTATTAATTATTTAATATCTTAATATTATAATTTCAAAAAAAATTATTTATTTTCTAAAATTATATATATATAACATTCCTCATTGAAATACATCTAAAACACAAATTTTAAAATTACATATTAATACATATTTGACTGCTATTAAATTAAAAAATAATTTTCCATATGATTTTAAGGTTATCAAATCCGTAAAGACTTTCACTATGATGACATCAACTAGCTCTTTGATTGCTATTAAACTAAAAATAATTTTCCATATGATTTTAAGGTCGTATCAAATCCATAGAGACTTTCACTATGATGACATCAATTAGCTCTATGAGACAACACTTTTTTCTCATGAATTTCGACCAAAACTTGTAATCAACGGCTTGCACAGTTAAAGACATGATTTTTGAAGGCAATCATTATCACTCACTACCAGTGCCTTCCAGCCACCATCGTCAAGTACTGATCCACGCTGAAAAGTCTTATTTTGTTACAATAGGTTGAAAAATGTTAACCAGTGAGCAGTTTCTCCTGCTGCTTTTCCATGTCAGTACAATCAATGTTTTTACATAACACAGGCAGCCATCTCCAGAGCGTTACAGGCAATTTATTCATTGCACTTATTTGCAGTGTTATTTGTTCTTTTCCATTTTAGGTAAGTGTAACATATTTTCAATTAATATTTTGAAAATCTAAATGACTACATGTATTATCTATACAATCATTTTACTATACTATATATATATATATATATAAAGAAACGAGCATTAATTTGTAAAATGACATGTTATAATCTTTAGTTCACAATAAACTTTCAGTGATTACAAGACTGTATTTTCAAATATCTTACGATTATGGATAAAAAACAATTAAACACTAGAATATAAACTAGCATTCGCAACAGATGTTGCAAAGGAAACACCGTAAGGCATAACTATGGGTCTTAAGGCATAAAGATGGGTCTTAATGGGATATCTTTTTTATGAATCATTGGTTGACCATAGATTCTGGGGGTCATAGGATGCCAAGGGATAAGCTGCTTCTGAGTAAGAGGATTGAGAAGGAGAAGAGAAATCACATTTTTTATATGTCGTAGCACTTATTGCACCCAAATTTAGGAGTTAAAAAACCTCATATCCTTGAAAAAGTTCTACTTCAAAATAGGATGCATTGTCTGTGATTATGCCTATGGTGGTCATATAAAAAAACAACAAAGAAAAGCCTCAAAGATTACATAATGGCTTTAGATCCCAAATGGACTTGACAATCTTCATATAATGGATTTGGTCTATTTTTCATGCCACAATACTTAGGATTGAAGCATAGACCTGTTTGACTATACACATGGTGAGACTCATTTACAATCTATATCAGTGGAATCATACCCAAGGCCTTTCCAAATTCAATTACTATTTATAATGTTGTGCCATTAATATTGCCAATAAGTGTTGGAAAAAATTATGGTGTCACATGAAAAATTATGCATCTCAAACATAGCATTTAAAGTGCAACAAAACTTGTTTTTAATTTGATTGAAGTTCCATTTGCATCATGCAATCAAATTGTTATCTATAAAACCCTATCCCTGTCGTTAATACAAAATCACATCATGATGTGATTTACATTGTATATATGCTTTTTTAACCTTTAATTACTTTATCTACTTTCTCTTTTTAAAGTTGATGTCAAATTATATTATGTTATGTGGACATGAAATATTATATTTTATTTGCAACCCATAGTGAGCGAATTCCTTGTAATATCAAGAATAAATCTACTTATCATACTAAGATTGAGATTATTAATGTTTTATAAAAATTTTAATTTATTAAAAATAACTCAACATGCATATTCATTTTATATTATACCAAATATTGCTTTTTAAAATTTTCAATTTTATTTTTTATTTTAAATTTGATAATAAATGTTTATTAGCTTCTATCAACCCATATGTTAAACTATTCCAAAATAAATAAACCTAATTAACTGAAGTACTACAAAAAGTTTAGGGTTTAAAAAATTTGCATTCCTTGAAATAGAATTTTGTGAAGTAAAAGGAACTACTTGCGGTTAGTTACTTCTTGATGACTTAAAAAAGAATACAACTGTTCGTTTAAATGTTAATCCTCATAATAAGGTCACATGGCAATAAAAACCATACTTATAAAGAATGAAAACCATACTTATAAAGAATGACAGACATCTTGATGACTTAAAAAAGAATGCAATTGTTTGTTTAAATAATTAATCCTCATAATAGGGCCACATGGCAATAAAATGTTGGAAGATATTAATTCCAACTACTCTCTATTAATGCAGTAGCTAGATTAATCTAGAGGAATACAACGAATGTTTAAAGTACAGGTTCGGCGGGTCATCAACTATAGTTGGCGTTGAGTGGCTACAGTCGGCGAATTTAGGTAGATAATAAATAACCATAGGTGAATCGCTGTAATGAGTTTTGTATAAATGTATGTGCCATGTAATGTAATAAACAAGCTCATTTTATGAGTCTTCCAGTTTCTAAGTTGGTATCAGAGTTGAAGGTTTCGGCAGAGTGGAGAGCTCAGGAGTGTGGGCTATTTTGAGTTGTGAGAGGTCACCCTGTGGTGCTGTGTGCGCGGTCTAGAAGATAGACCTGAGGCGAGTTGTGAGCTTCGAGCGCTGCCTGGTTGAGTGTGATCGTTATGGAGTGACTCTTCGTTTTTATAGTGAATCGGTGAGGTGTGGTGTTGGTGATAGTCTCACTTTGAGGCCAAGTAGCAGTGTGAGCAGTGAACGTGGAGCTGCACTAAAAATAACATTGTTCAAAAGCGTGGTAGAGGTGTGAGCAAATAAGTGGGTTGCAATATGTGAAGCAGTGTTAAAATTTTGGTGAGCTTTTAAAGCACCGAGGAAGATCGCCGAGCGAGATATGATTGTGGAGTTTTGGTGAGGTTGCGTGACTTGTAGAAGTTTGAACAAGTTTTGTTAATGTGTGCACATCGAGGAGGAGATTTGTGTCTTTGTCAACTACTCCTTGTTGGTGGTGCCCGGTGTTTGGAAGGTGTTGGGCGATGTGTTCCAAGCCAAGAAGGAGTGAAAGAAGCATTGATGTGTGAAAGTGATCAAATATTGATTATGTATCTATTGTTGAAGGCTCAGTGCCGCCATTGCCGCCTGCTGTAACATAAGGGCGAGATGCGAAAATCGCCAGATTCGCTTAAACAACTGTGAAGTTGTTCCTGCTATATGTTATTTTGCAGAATCCCGTCCTGTTGTTAGAGTGAGCACTGTTGCCCTATTTCAGAGCAAGTAAAAAAGTCTATGTGCCTATTTTCAGTTTAAAGCGGTTGAGTTTGAAGTTCTGTGTGTAGTGTTTAGTCTTTGAGTCTCCGCCCTCTCTGATATGGGATCTGTTACGTGTGGAGTCACAAAGTGTATTTTGAAATCTTGCCTTGCATGTTGTATTGTGCCTTCTGATATGTTGTTGGTGTGGCCTATTGTGTGGACTTAGTTGGCGCTGATTGTGAAGTAAAAGCTTGTGGCTTGGCATACCCTAATAGTTGAATTTTCTCTAATGGCAATAGTTGTAGAAGAATATGAAATGCTTCAACCAACAGTAGATTTGAATCAGCAAGAAGAATTTGAAGACACTGATGCAATATTGAAGCGATTAATGCCAGTTTTGCCAATTTTCTGAGGTAAAAATTTTAAGCTTTGGGCAATTAAAATGGAAGGATTGCTTGGTTCAGTAGATTTATGGAAATTTGTCCAAGAAGCTTCTATGAATTTGGATGATAAGTGTAGAAATGCAATAGCATTGTTTCTCACCATATCAGCTTTAGATGAAAATATTTTGTATGAATTTGGTGAAATATGTGATGCAAAAATATTTTGGGATATTCTTGAAATGAAATACAGTATGGAGGGTAGTGAGAAAGCTGAAATTGATGAAGGTGTTGTTGCTAAAAGTGATTGTGTTGAAAGCATCATAGCTGGGATTAAGGGTGAAAGTATGTCCTTAACTAACAATAAAGTATGTGATATTAAGGAAATTCCCTGTGATGCAGAAACATATGAAGTCAAATTTGATGACAATTATGTATCCCATGATGATTGGTTCAATATGATGCATGAAAAGCATCTGAGTTGTTGTTTGGTGAGAAGAGTTGCCTACCTCCATACACAAATCAAATGTAGGACAACATGTTTGCAACAACAGAATTGACGAAAGAGGTTGAAGACATGAATCAACCAACAAAGAAAAATGAAAGAAGCAAAGCTCTTTCCAAAGAGCACGATGACAAAAATCAATATAGTTTTGAATCTAACGTTGTTTCTGAGTGTGCAGATATTGACAATCAGGAAGAAGCAACAAAACATGAATTAGATTACCTTGTTCGGGATCTTGCATTACATCCCAATCCGGAAAAGGTTGCTGATAAGGGGCAGAGGAATTCTTTTAGGAAAGCCAGAAAGGTGAAGCTGAAACTACATCAGCAAAGAAAAAAGAACAAGCATGGAGCCTTTAATAAGAAGGAAAAAATGAAATGTTTTGTTGTAAGCCTAACTGAGACATAGACCAGCAGGCATATCAATTAAGAGTATGTTTGTTATATAGTTGGAATTAAGGGGGAGTGTTGGAAGGTATTAATTTCAACTACTCTCTATTAATGCAATAGCTAGATTAATCTAGAGGAATACAACGAATGTTTAAAGTACATGTTCTAGAATTCGGCGGGTCATCAACTATAGTCGGCGTAGAGCGGCTACAGTCGGCGGATTTAGGTAGATAATAAATAACCATAAGGGAATCGTTGTAATGAATTTTGTATAAGTGTATGTGCCTTGTAATGTAATAAACAAGCTCATTTTATGAGTCTTCCAGTTTCTAAGTTAAAAACCATACTTATAAAGAATGAGAAGCATCGGCTGCCAAATAATTCGCCAAAGTGAGCCTTCCTAAAAGTTTTTTTCAAGGCATCCGCTGCCAAATAATCTGCCAAAATGAGACTTCCTAAAACTTTGTTTTTTAAGTAATTAAATTTTTTCAAGTAATTAAATAAGAATACAACTGTTTGTTTAAATAATTAATCCTCATAATAGGGCCACATGGCAATAAAAACCATATTTATAAAGAATGACAGGCATCGGCTGCAAATAATCCGTAAAAATGAGCCTTCCTAAAACTTTGTTTCATGGCATCGACTGCCAAATAATGCGCCAAAATGAGCCTTCCTAAAACTTTTTTTCCAAGTAATTAAATATTGTCCAATGATCTAAAGTAAATATCCAGCAACAAATATATTTTCTATAAATAAAACAAAATACTGGAAAACAACCATCACAAAGCAAAAAAAAAAGAACTTACAGAGTACGTTGCCCGGTTAATGCCGAAAAATATTCTATTTCAATTTATTATGAAATACCCTGTTGGTGAAGCCATTAAAAATACCTTTTGCAATACCCTAAACTAAAGTTGACCTTGCAAGGCTACCGAAATAAAATACTGTTTATATTATAAAATATTGTTTATATTAGTGATAAAATTATATTTTTACCAGATAAAACTGGTAAGAAAAATATATACAAGTCGAATTTCAATTTTAGCGCAACAATAACAAGTAAAGTAGAGGAGACGACTTATCCTCCATTTAGCTAAAGTAATGAGAATCTCCGAACCATGTCCCTGGGGATCAATCTCAACAACGAAATCATATTCGAATGGACAAAAAAACATATTCAACGAATTTGGACCACTAAAAAAAATCTTTGTCTCAATCTGTCGATAAAACTGGTTCAAAAATTCTCAGTCTCAATCAGCTAATTAATAAACGAGTCAATGAAAAATATCCACTTCAATAGCTAAATGAATGAAACTAACCATTAAAAAAAATCTCTATCTCAATGACGTAATTAGATCCGACAGACCTGAATTTTTTTTATTATCCATCAACTCCGAAATGACATGTGCATTAGCTAATATATTAAATTATGATCGAGATTTTCCTGTTAGATGTTTGCATTCATAGAATTGGCACAGTAAATAGCTACGGCAGAAGATCCCGAATCCAGTGATGGTACCGCGCCAATAGTACAATTGGAGGATAGCATTTACGCAAATGAGAGAAAATTCGATCAAATCAACGAATTTGGACCACTAAAAAAAATCCGTGTCTGAATCTGTCGATAAAACTGGTTCAAAAATTCTTGGTCTCAATCAGCTAATTAATAAACGAGTCAATGAAAATTATCCACCTCAATAGCTAAATGAATGAAACTAACCATTTGCAGGGGCTCCTGTCACGAGCTTGCGACTTGCTGTGTTTCTTCGTTAGTGCAGATGGCCAACTCTTGGTGAACCAGTGGTGAACCTACTCAGATCTTTCACACTCTAGCGGTCTTCTCAACGGCTTCCTCGCCTAACAATGACCTTGGTGTCCCTTCGATCCTTTGGCGAACTTCCTGCAAACTTCAGACAAAGACTCCACAGAATGATTACACAACAGATTTTGATAAATTCACAAAGATACTCATATGGCAGAAATATGGTGTACTCATATTATTTCAAATGCTCAAAATATTTACAGAGAGAGGAAACTCTTTACAGAGATAGACTGTCACCGCATTTACTGGACTATATACCAATCATAAAGATCAAGTAATACCAGAGGCTTCCTGGCGATGGACAGACTCTGCCTCAGAAGTTTTTCGGAGCAAATATACAGACTCAAAGACTCTAATGGTTCAGCCACTTTAGGTTCTCACCAGTACCGAGCATACTGATGCGCAGGCTTCCAAACCACCTATGGACTTGAGTAATTTCGTGATGCAAGCAGATCAGACGCACAGGTCCGCAGATGTAGATCAGGAAAATACTCGACTCAAAACACTCAAGGCTCTAAACTCTCTAAACTCCGATGCCCCAAGAATGAGCCTTACCCTTCTTTATATAGGAGAGAAGGGGGGACAAACACCGTCCTTGGTCTGATCAGAGAAAAGACTTAAAGCAAAGGAATCATTTCTTTTCAGTTTTATCGGAGCGACGTCCGCACAAAAATTTGGATCCAAAATATGGATCGAATAATTGCTTTCGGGTAACGCGTCCGATATAGCCTGTAAAGTAGATCCTTTGTACTAAAAGTTATTCAGACATGACTAAAACATAGTGGATGCTTTTGTACTAAAGCCCACGAGAAAAGATTATATTACACTGTGGAGATTTTTAAACAGAAAAATCCATGAAAAAGCTGGCCACAATTCAGCCCTTGTGACTGGTACATATTAAAATATTGTGAGTCCTGGGAATCTGTCTAGTTTGTGTGGCATGATATCCCAGGCTTTGGTATAGATTCTCCGGACGATGATGGGCCTTCCTAGAACGGTTTGATGCTGAACTTTGGTGAGGACCAGCCACTCCATGTGCTCTCGCATATATTCTTCAAGGGAATTGTTGTAAGGAGCATCTTTGTATGTTGTCCACTCATTGTCGGTCATGTGCTTGATAGTGTGATATATTGGATGATTGCATGCCGTATTGCAATTCATGACACAGGGCTTGCCCATATTCCTGCAATATTTCTCATGCTCTACCGGGTCCATAGCAGTTTTATTGACTCCGTAATCCTTCCACCATTCTCTGAGCCATTGATTTTGTTGATATCCTTGATAATGCCTGACTGTGCTGAATTTGAGCCTGGTATAGTGGGTTTCTATTTGGTCATCAACATTAAGAAATTGCCACAATAATCTTTTACAATCTGCAAAATCAAAGACAGTGTCAGGAAACATAATCATGGGATCATTTCTGGGCCATCTTGCTGCCATGTGTGTCTTTAGATGACCAGGTTCATTCCATAAGTCACGGGTATGATATATGCAGACATGTTTCTCATAGATTTTTGTATCCTTTCCCCCATACTGCCAAATAGTAGCGATGTCGTGAAAGTTCTGCTCCAATGCTTTCCTTGCTAACTCAACATTCCTTCTGGCTTTGTCATAAATCATTTCATGTATCCACGTCCTTCCATTCGGTTAAACTTTTCTTTCTGGCACATATAATTGAAGATCCATATGGGGCTGTAGATTAGCATCCAGAACTTTTGTATTTCTGAGTTGCCATGTGGGTTTCCATTCTCTTTTATATGTTTCCCATTCTAATTCATCTGGTATGATCCTCATTGTCTCCCTCTTGTGTTCCTGTTCCCATTCAGTAACAATAACTAGAACTTGTGCCTCTTTCTGCTCAATATATTCTCTGCTTAAAAACTCAGGAAGGCTGTTATCTTTTCCTTTAATATGTTCAACAGAGAAATCAAAATTGGCAAACAGGGCCTGCCACCTTGCAAATTTCGCTTCTCCAGCCTTCTTAATATTTTTTGTCAATACCTTTTGCATGGCTGATGCATCAGTTCTGAGGAGAAAAGGTTTATTTATCAGATAAACCTCAAACTTGCTTATACAATTCCATGCAGCCTTGACTTCTCTTTCAATAACAGAGTAATTTTGTTCTACAAGGTTCCAGACTCCAGAGGCAAATTGGACTAGCTGCTCTTCCTTACCAATTCTTTGCTTCAAAACCCCTCCCCATCCAACATTACTTGCATGAGATTCAACAATCTTAAAGGCTTGATCATCTGCAACATATAAAATGGGTAAAGATTTTACTTTAGCCTTGATTTCCTGAACAGCTTTGGTGTGGAGGTCTGACCAGTCAGGAGGATTTTTCCCTAACCTTTTGTTAGGGATTTTTCTTCGCTCGCACAATCTTGATAAAAGTTGCTAACATAATTAACGCAACCCAAAAACCTTTGCAATTGTTTCTTATCCTTAAGCACATCTGGAAATTTGTCAGCGAAGTCAATAGCATGCTGCTGGAGAGAAATCTGCCCATTGCAGATTGTATGACCCAAAAATTTTATAGAAGTCTGAAAAACTTCTATTTTCTTTTTGCTTAGAACTAGCCCATTCTTCTAAACTAACTTTAAGAAAATATTTACATGCGTAAAGTGTTCATCTATACTCTTAGAAACATTCAAAACGTCATCAATATATACAATCAACCAGTCAAAATAAGGCTTGAAAATGTCATCCATCACCTTCTGTAATTTTGAGGGGGCATTTTTGAGCCCAAATGCCATGACATTCCATTCATAGTGTCCTGCAGGAATGCTGAAGGCAGTCTTAAACTTATCTGATTCTTCTATAGCCACCTGCCAAAATCCTGCTTTTAAATCAAACTTTGAAAATATTTTTGCACCTGCAATTCTTCTGATCATGTCTCCTTTGTGTGGAATTGGATAGGTGTCATCTGCAAGAACTGAATTAAGAGGTTTATAATTGATGACAAGCCTTGGGATACCCCTGATCTGCTCTGCCCTTTTGTTTACATAAAATCCATAACAATTCCATGGGCTATTTGATTCTCTTATTAGCCTCACGTCAAGCAGTTGCTGGATCTCTTTCTGGCAGACATCCCTATATTCTTTGGTCATAGGGATTGCTCTACTCTTGCAGGGTTTTCCTGTAAATCCTTCTTTATATGGCAGCCTAATAGTATGTTGTTTTCGATGCCAAAAGGCATTCGGCTCTTCTGAACATCATTTTTCTTCTAGTTGTTGCTTCAAATCTTGAATTCTGCTTTTTACCTAAGGCAGCTTTAGCTGTTCTTCAATCCTTAGTTTACTCTTGAGATCTTTGAGGTCTGTTAGTAAGGACTCTGCCTTATCTAACCTCTGCATTGCCCGTACTATAGTAGAGACTCTTGGACTGGAAACATAAGGCAGTATAATCTTCTTCTTCTTGCCTTTTGATGTGGGGACGGAGATAAAGTAACCAGATCTTCCTCCTTTCAACCTAGCTGAACCATGTGGTTCAACTGCAGCAAGAAATATATTCCCTAGAATACAATCAACAGGAATATCTGCAACAACAAACTTCATATATACACAATGTGAATCAAAACACAATGAAGCTTTTGGAACTTCATACTGAAGCCTCTTATTTCCAAGACCCACAACTTTTCTTTCAGCAGAGACCCGGTATCTGGCTGGAATATTTTTCATATTAAGGATATTAATATCTGCACCGGAGTCTAATAATGCGGTCATTTGAAAAAAAATTCCTTGAATACAAATATTTACCTTAACATGATGTTGCTCATAGGTAATAGTAAATAATCTCATGTCCTTAAATCCAAAATTTGGATCTTGCATACCTTCAGCAATTTGGACCTCTTGCGCATGTGCAGCTGGGTTCCAAGAATCATCCTCATCTTCTTCTTCTTCTTCATATTTCTGGCTAGTCGAGATTTGTTTGTCTTTTTGTAGTTCTGCAATCTGAGCTTTGATTGTAGAGATATCAGATTTGATGTGGTGGATTTCTCCACTTACTTCACCAAGAGTAAGTGACCTTACTCTCCCTGGTTTTTGGTGATGCATTTGAAAAGATTTCGTATTGCGCTCATAAGATGCATCAACAAACAACGGTTTCTTCCCTGATTCCTTAGAAGCTTTAGTTTTCAATTGGTCTGTGAAAGCTTCTATCAGTCTATTCTTCATATCGCCATCCTCCATCGCCCTGATTTGAGACAGAATTTTTAATTCTACTTCTTCATCAGTGGATGCCATTAGCACCTTTTCTTTAGGAGTCTTTCGTTTTTCTTCTTCACTTGAGCTGCTAGAATCATCAGAATCATCTTCATACATGGCATGGCAAGCACATTCATCAGAATCAGAACATGAGCATTCTAATGAACCTGATTCGGAGTATTGGCCCATGTTTGCTTGAAATTCTTCTTCTGTAGAGCTAAAAGAATCAAGAGAAGTTTCTTCAAGCTGGTGTTGTTGTGCTGTATCTCTGATTGTGAAATTGGGGCACCTTTCAGTGACATGAGCCGCAGATCCACATTTAAGGCAAACAATAGGGCCTCTATGCTCTTTTTTGACTTGTTTGGCTTTTTGAGCATAGACAACAGTCTTCTTCCCTCTGTTAAGCTTTGATTCCTCCCCTTGCGGGCACCTTGAGGCAGTATGCCCATTCTGCCCACATAACCAGCAAGTGATTTTGTTCCATTTTTCTTGCTTAGCTGAATGCAGATGGATGTCAGAGGGGTTGTAATAATGAGTATTGGGAACATACCTGTAATATCTCTTCTTTCTATGCTTCTGAATTCTATCTCTTGTGGGATATTTTCTTCTTCTGTCCTTTGGATAATTTTTCTTGTTTTTGTAGAAGATCTCCCTGAATTCTCTTTTAGCTCTTTTCTTAGTCTTCCTTTTCTTGGCCAAAGGATCATCTACTGCAAGTCCATATCTGCTGTAGATGGACTTTCTATCTGGCAACCTGGATAATTTTTCTAAAGATTTATTCACCTTTGAGCTCGTACAAAGACTCACCAGTGTCTTTGTAATATGTGAGTAAATTTCACCCCATGTGTAGGATTCAAATGGCAATTGAAAAATTTCCTGCAATCTGATATAATCAACGAATTTTGAAGGTAGAGCAGCAAGATATACATGTTTCCACAATAGGTTCTTTGAGTCCTTTACCTCGTAAATTCTTTGCATCCAATCACGATGGAAGTCATCATACTGGGACATTTTATGGCATTTTAGGTTCATAAGTATGACTTCAGGTTTGTTCGCAATCTCTGTTTCACTTCCACACCAATGCTCCTAAATCATTGATGTTAGAGCGCCAATCATATTACTGATCACTGTGCCATCTGGATTATGTATAATGTCGCCTTTCTCATATTTAAGAACTTCTGCCTCCATTGTTTCAATGAGTTTGGGGGAAGATTCAGTCTCCCACCATCTGAGAAGTGTTCCTGTAAAACATTGAATAATTGTCTTGCAACCATCTATTTCAGATTTTCCTCTGAGACACATGAGCTTATATTATGTGTACATTATGTCTATCATTTGTCGGATCTGACCAATGCTCATATTATCTATATTCCATTCCCTATGAAAGTCAGGGAAGAAGGTGTGTGCTTCAGGCAATTTTCCTTTTCCTTCAAGATCAAGAGCAGCATACCTAGAAAATCTATGTTCTAGGGGCTCATAGATGGGAAAGATTTGTGTCTCTTGAGGGTTCTTTTTTGTTTCTCTGGCTTCTGCTTCAGCCTCTGCTTCTTGAAATAGAGAAGCAATGCTAATATGTTCTGATTTATCAGCATTTGATGAAGAGACAGTTTCTTTGCGGAATAAAGCAGGAAACTTATGAATATTTCTGATTTGATTTTCAATCTTTATATTCATTTTCACCAAAAAGGAATTTGGAACTGGCTTTTCTGCTTTTGTCAACTGAACATTTTCAATTTTTCCTACTAATCCAGTAAGAAGAGTTTTAGTTGTGTCAATGTGACCAACTAATTTTTCTCCTACCTCTTCTATTTTGTTCAGTGAATCTTTGGCATAAGTACGAGAAATACTGGAATCAAATTGCATATTATTTAAACAACTATTCGCACTATTTAATGAAATCTGCACAATATCTATCTACTTCTTTACATCATCTGTCTTTGTTACATTCATCTCCAAACCCTTGAGAGCTGTATTGGTCCAGTGCAATTGTTCACTAGCCTTTTGGATTCTTCCATCAATTCCTAAGGCATTATCATCTTTTTGGACCAATGGGATGGCCTTGGCTGCATTGGTATTTTCTCCTAAAACAATCCCTTTGTATGGAGGAAATGTGGTCGGAGTCTCAATTTGTGAACCGTCTAATGCAGTCCATCCATGTTTATTGACTGTAATACTGGAGGAAGCACCAGTAAAAACATTTATGGGAGCAATTTTATCTTTCCAAGAATAGAAAGAAATCCATGTATTGTTCACCTCCATGTAATGTTTCCAGTCATTTGCATATTGCCTTTTTCTGGTCAGGGGTGCATGTTTGGTCAAATTCTTCTGCTTGTGGATTTGTATACAAATCCTAATTAAGCATAGCCTTCATCCATTTAGCACTGATTTGTGATTTCAGGCATCCATCCATAAGCGAGAAGAAATTGTGCATTTCCATAACTGCAGGCTTTTTACAATCAACAGGAATTTGTTTAAACCTACATTCTGGAATCAACTGTGACTATTCAAGCATTCCTAGGCCATATCTTGGCTTTGTTGGTCTCATCAGACAGATCATTTCAGTTAATCTGGGATCTTCTTCTTCTACTGTTTGCATCATGAGAACATGGTCTGAATCAGGTTCTGGCTCATGAGGAAACGAGATGTCAGAACACTTGGGATTCGGACACGGGTTTACAGAAGTAGAAGGAGGAGCAACACCAGTTATGGGATTATGAAATGAATGTACATTTTGTTCAACTAAGGTAAGCATATTTATAACATCTTGACAATCTGAACATTTTACTTCTAGCGAAGAGTAATTTACAAGCTGGGCTAACTCATATAATTGACTGTGTCTACAGAAAGACGAAGAGGAACAAGCAGTATCTACAACAGAAGGGTCTTTGTAATACTTTGAGGATTTGCAAGCAATGTCAATTCCTTGGCGGTCAATGGTAGATCTTCTTGGAAAAGAAATAATAGCACCAGAAGGAGTTTCAGTAATATTTGCAGAAGTAATATTTCTGGGTACTATTGTCTTGGGGTTATCTACCACCCAATGTGCAGGAAATTGCAAGTCTTGCCATCGGATCAAATGATGTTCAACTTTTTGATTTCGAGGATTGGTTTTGACAACAACACTAGACTTGGAATCCCTGCTAGGTGTATGCCGGATGGCTGCCCACAAGGTATTGGTGTGTCGTAGGCAAGCTTTAGTCTGAATGGCTACATTGTTTCTTTTCTTTTTCATATCGAAACCTGTTGTCTGGATTTGAAGTTGCAAGATGTCAGCAATGGTTTCATCATAGACATATACAGAAAAGTTTGGATAGCAGTCAAAATACACAGGACCATCAGACAAGGGTGCCACTATTCCACCAATAATGGAATTGGTGTGCTTATTATGTGTCATATCTCTGACTGTTGCAAGCACAAAAGTATGTAACCCTTTATGGACCAAAGGATTTATTCTGACCCGAATACAACCTAGATGCAGATAGTTTGTCTTCAATTTCTTTGCTTCAGCTTGCAATGCTTTAGGATCCAACAGAGAAATTGTTTGAATGCTATCAGAGTTTTCTTGGACTTGACTAACTGACTCCTTAATGCTTATCCTTGATGCGGCAATTAAATGAAAGGGGGCTAAGTCACTATAAACTTCAGAAGGGGATATCTATGGTAATTCCCAATGGGCAGAAGGCTGAGATTCTTCATAGGTAAGTTTTGCAGAATTTAAGGTTCTACTAGAACTACTTGCAAACATATCTCTTAAAGGATTTTCCTCAGCCTGAGAGTCTCTCTCTTCTAGTTCACGGAAAGAAATAGATTTCCTGAACGGTTCTATTCTGATTATGAGTACTTTAGATTAGAGTACGAACCTTTAGAACCAGACGTTACTGGCTCTGATACCAATTTTTGCAGGGGCTCCTGTCACGAGCTTGCGACTTGCTGTGTTTCTTCTAATCTCTATCTCAATGACGTAATCAGATCCGGCAGACCTGAATTTTTTTTATTATCCATCAACTCCGAAATGACATGTGCGTTAGCTAATATATTAAATTATGATCGAGATTTTCCTGTTAGATGTTTGCATTCATAGAATTGGCACAGTAAATGGCTACGGTAGAAGATCCCGAATCTAATGATGGTACCGCGCCAATAGTACAATTGGAGGATAGCATTTACGCAAATGAGAGAAAATACGATCAAATCTGTTTGTTTTGACAATGCCTCCCTTTATTGCAAGCAAATTCGTTAAAATCTAATTATTTTGGCGAGGTCTTCCCCTTATTGCAAGCAATGTCAATCAATCCGATTAATTTGGCAAGGGTTTTACATTCAGAAAATATTTGAACAACGTTAATGCCCTGGACGGTTGAAATTCCGGAACTTCATGCACTGCTCCTCTTAACGGTGGCAAATGTCAAACCCTTGTAAATCACAGTGTATCCGCCGACCTGCACCATTAATGGGAATACAGATCAAATCAATATTATCATCAGGATTTTATCGGTAAAACTAATGTGGCTGATTTGATTCTTTTACCTCCTCGCCATTAACCCACGGGTACCATGGATACAATTATAAAATTATTAATATAAATAAAAATAATGAAAATCAAAACTATATACATTAATTAAATAATAAAATATATAAATTAGATATATACATTAATTAAATAACAAAATATATAAATTAGATGCAAATTATCATTGTACACATTATTAACTAATAATAAATTATATAAATGGGATACAAATTATTAACCAATAATGCATGTAGTTATGTAACTATGATATCAATAAATTGGCAATTGTAATTAAAATTCTCTTATATCATAACTGAAAACAAAATTGTTTGGCAATTGTAATTAAAATTCTCTTGTATCTGTCAGTGAAAACAAAATTGTTTTATTTCATACCTGAAACTTATCCGTAACCCACTTGCAATTAGTTGACGATAAATTGGTAAGACCGTTGAAACAGAATCCGCCCAAGGCAGAACATCACTGGTACGTAGTCACATGAAACTATGTTTCAGCAGTAAAGTGATAAATTCCAGAGGATTCGAAAATTAAATTTGCCACAATAATTGATATCATTAACTAGGTTTAAGTCTAAAGACTGGTACCTGCACGCGGTCCAGCTATAAGGTATGTTTGTCACATTTGCATGTATGGCTTTCTGAACATCCGGGCTATTAAGATACACGTAAATGTAGTGATACCTGCAAGGATCATATCGTGGAGTTTCTGCTTCTTCTTGCTATTTACACATCAACCATAAGGAAAGCATACGATTCTTCGTCTGAAATAGAACAAAAACCCAGTTAAAAAGTTTAGATTTCGCGGCATCGCTTAAACGCGTATTTTTTCTAGAAACCAAACAATTCCAAGTTACTCGTTCGTTTATCGCCAGTTTTCGCATAAGTGGTCTGACAGAAAATAATAGGGGTGCGGAATTGTCTACGTTGAAGTGGTTTCTCTTAAAACTGTCAAAACTTTCTCGACTCCTTCTTTCATGGTTTCTTTGTGCGGTTTAGATTTCTTAACATTCACATTGTATTAAGAATTAACATTACCACCATTAGACAAGAGCTCTGAAATCTACGGTCCTCGAAGTCAAGTCGTCAATAACTGAACCAGAGTGATGCATCTCCTATCCGGCCTGCGTGACTACACAATCAAAGAGACGTGGAGAGCATCAAGATTGTGGGAGAGAAACCGATTAGCTATCCAAAGCGAAACACACCGCAAATAAACACGTTTGAATCCCTAGGGAAAGTAGTTTGTATGCAACCATCATGGCATTCAAATCAACGGATCATCTTAATTCGATCGTCTAACAAAATATCTAACGGTACAAATTATGACACGGAGGCATTTAGGATAGTTGATTTCAGAGAGAACGCTTTACGGCGTAATTAATAAAATAAATTATACTGCTAAAACATTCAAGTAACAAATATAACTTTAATATTTTATAGAGGTGTTCCGTTTCGTCTACTGTTGTGCAGATGACCAGGTTTGGCTTTAATGCCAAATGTGTGAATTGCCAAGTTTAAATCTAACAACATGTGCATGGATTACCAAGTTTAAAATTAATGCCTAAGCGTGTGGATTATCAGATTTGGATTTTCGGAAATGTGAGGACTTTCGGGTTTTGATTTCGATTATGAGACAGGTTATCATATTTCAATGTAATGGATTTTAGGATTTAAATGTAACAGATGACCAGGTTTGGCGTGGATTACCAAGTTTGGCTTGAATGCCAAATGTGTGAATTGTCAAGTTTAAATGTGCAGATGACCAGGTTTAAAATTAAAGTTTGATAAGGATTGATTTTATGATATTGGGATGTTACAAAATATCATTTATGAAAGCTCAGAAAATTAATCACCACTCCACAGAAAACCTAAGAATTCGGAGAAAACGCATGAGAGGTATGGGGCGCTTTATTTTATTTATTTCGTCAGAAAAATGGTCCGAACAAATTAAAAATTTGAAGTTAAATTTATTTAGTCACGTCCACAGGACCGAATCAATCATGTACCGTATCTGAATTTGACAATGATGGCCCATCCAAAACAATCGTCAGGTCTCCCATACTATAAAAGTTATTTAATAATTGTTTAAAAGTGGTGGGACAATTTGTTGCTCTCAAGGGTGTGGATTTTTTTAGCCTCAAAAGAGGGAAATGTTTATGATTGGATTTTTATTAAGGGTATATTGAAATTATTTTTTTCATACTACATAAGATTATATCATTTAACTTTTCACTATTTCTTTTAAGTTCATACAAAAAAACGCAAAGAACAATTCAACTCAAAGTAATTTTAGTATTTGCTGTTATTTTTTTTTAATATAGTTTGTGTGTTTTTATAGATTTTAGCAATTAAATTATACTAATAATATTATTATTAACCATGATAAATTATTTGTTTCATATTTTTACAAAATTTTCCTAGATTTTTAAGTAAAATGGATCCCAAAATAAAATATACAAAACACCAAATATCACTTTTACAAATAGTAATCTCAAATGCTCAGGATCAAGTATAAGGGAGATTAGGTATAAGAACCTCTAGGATGATCTTTCTACAAGTTTTTTTTTCGACTGGGCATGCCAAGAGAGAAAATGAGGATGCAGTGTCTTTATTGTTTTGGAACTAAGCAAATATTATTATTTATTGTGGGAGGGTGGAAATGGCACAAACAAGAGGGCATAAGTTATAGCACTTTGGGGTGTTCTTCTATTTGTTAAATGGTCGGGTTGGAGGATTTTCATGTCCATGGACGTGGTGTCTCTATTGTTTTGGAACCAAGCAAATATTATTATTTCTAGTGGAAGGGTGGAAATGGCACAAACAACCGGGAACAAGTTATAGAACTTTGGGGTGTTCTCCTAATTATAGAACTTTGGGGTGTTCTCCTATATGCTAAATGGTTGAGATCAAATAATTTTCATGTCCATGGTGATGCAAAAAGCACCATTAACTGGGTTAAAGACTTTTTGTAGTTCAATCCACCTATCTTATCCCACTGTGATGTAGGAGCATGAGACTGGGAGGGAAAATCTTCAAACTTATTCCAAAAATCCAAAAAAATCTAGAGGCAAAGGACTGGGGTCCTTTAGCCAACAATTTCCATGCTTTTCTAGTTTAAGATAGGGATAGAACTAAGAATAAAATCATTCTGTAATAATCACTCATGGATAAGCGATAATAAGTTTTATGCATGATTGCTTTAAAGCGCTCTATGTAAAAGGCATGCTTTTGTATGGATAACGACCGAGAGGAGAGGGCTTATCTATTGTTTTAAATAAGAAATAACGGGACTCTCAGAGGGCGTCGAGCCCGGAGACATAGTCATTTTAAAAACTCCCTCTGTGTATCTGATTTGATGGTTCGTTGTTAATTAGTATTTTTGTGCATGTATCAGTTCTAGCTCTATTGTTTTTGCATTTATCCTCCCTTGCTTCGTTTATCCAATCTGGTTGGATAATAGAAATGGTGCACAACAATGCTTCCACATTCTCATCCTTTCTTGAGAGTGCATTTGCCACCACATTTTGCTTCCCTTTTTTGTAGATGATTTCAAAGTCATAACCCAACATCTTGGTGACCCACTTTTGTTGCTTTTCAGAGGATAATATTTGTTCTAAAAAGTATTTAAGGCTATCATGATCTGTTTTTACCTTGAAGTGTCTTCCCATTAGGTAGGGTCTCTATTTCTTAAGTGCATGGAGTATTTCCAACATTTCCTTCTCATAAATAGCTTTGTGTAAAAAAATTCCCTTGATTTGACGACTTTCAAAAGCAATGGGTCTTTCATCTCGCATTAAAACAACACTAATTCCATTTCCTGAAGCATCACATTCCACAATAAAGATTTTTCTGAAGTATGGTGTAGCTAAGACCGGTGCTTGGCACATTGCCTCTTTAAGATGTTCAAAGGCCTTTGTTGCTTCTGGAGTCCATGAAAATGCATCTTTCTTCAATAATGTTGTTA